>OVBI01000102.1:0-147977 GCA_900406495.1 Sisymbrium altissimum
TAAAAACAATATTTTACCAGACAAAAAGAAAAATTAGATATAGTACCACAATCCGCGCGTAGCGCGGGGAAACCCCTAGTGATAAGATAAAAACTAAACATGCATATTCTATTTACAGAACTAGCTAAGACCGGTTGTCTAAATTAACCAGAGATGACTTGTTCTCACAAATATTTTTTTTGTTTTTTTGATTCATCAAATTAGCTAGACAGAAAGACAAATTCAAGTGAACGCCCATGAATCTCTCTTTTTTTATGTTTGTGTTGGTTCTTGTAACCTTTCTTGACCTATTATTAGACTATATGGAAAATGTATATATATCTTTCAGAGTCCTCAATCCAAAAACGCACTTCCTTAATATTCCTTTCTCTGTTTAGTTTTATATTTTATATTTTTTTTTTTTACTTGCCATTAATACAACCATGGCAAGGATTTCTCTGTTGTTTTCTTTAGCCTTAGTTTTAGTCATAAGCTCCGTTTCAGCTCACCCACCTAGTAGCATCAAGAAAACTAAAAAGACCTTGTGTCCACCTACTTTGTCCGGACTCCAAACTTTCCCCTCTGTTTTCATCTCTAAGCTCATCGAGAAGAAAATTAAATCCGCACCCAACACCCCTCAATTCAACACTTTGTTCGCCATTTGCAAAGCCTACAGCGACCATCTCGCAGCCTTCAAGGTTGCAGGCGTCAAGAATGTATTTGGCTTGATTCATGCCAAATACGCTATGATGACCAAGGCAATGTTTGCGGCAGAAGCAATTGTTGGTGTTGAAGGCAACCTTGAGTTTAAGCTGGGGAAGAGCTACACCGCGATGGCTGGTGGGTTTGTTAAACTTGAGGAGATGATTGCTGAGATCTCAGCCAAGTATAAGTTCAATGCTAATGCTAAGATAAGCAAGGGTGATAAGGTCAAGATCGAAAAATGTTTGATTAAGTTGAAGGGTGCCATTAATGTTTTCATTAAGGTGATCTCTCAGTGCAGCAAAAAATTCTCTGCCGAGAAGCAATTGGGGATCCCTGCTGTTCCCGGTGGTGGTTTCATCAATGCTTTCGTCAATAAAGGTGTCGAATTTGGCGGTAACTTAATCGGGTTGGGCGCCCACGGTCAAGCTAAAGCCGGAGCTGGAATCGGAGGTAATGTCGGAGCCGGAGTTGGAGGTCATGCCGGAGCCGGAGCAGGAGTCGGAGGTAATGTCGGAGCTAAAGCCGGAGCCAAGCTTGGTGGTCATGCCGGATCAGGAGTTGGAGGCCACGCCGGTGCCGGAGCAGGAGTCGGAGGTCATGCCGGAGCTAAAGCCGGAGCCAAGGTTGGAGCTCATGCCGGAGCAGGAGTTGGAGGCCATGCCGGAGCTGGAGTAGGAGTCGGAGGTCATGCCGGAGCCGGATTCGGAGCTAAAGCTGGAGCCAAGGTTGGTGGCCATGCCGGAGCAGGAGTTGGAGGCCATGCCGGAGCCAAAGCAGGAGTCGGAGGTCATGCCGGAGCTGGCTTTGGAGCTAAAGCCGGAGCCAAGGTTGGAGCTAAAGCCGGAGCCAAGGTTGGAGCTCATGCCGGAGCAGGAGTTGGAGGTCATGCCGGAGCTGGATTCGGAGCTAAAGCTGGAGCCAAAGTTGGCGCTCATGCCGGAGCAGGAGTTGGAGGCCATGCTGGAGCTGGAGCAGGAGTAGGAGGTCAAGTCGGAGCTAAAGCCGGAGCCAAGGTTGGAGCTCATGCCGGAGCAGGAGTTGGAGGCCATGCTGGAGCCGGAGCAGGAGTCGGAGGTCATGCCGGAGCTAAAGCCGGAGCCAAGGTTGGAGCTCATGCCGGAGCAGGAGTTGGAGGCCATGCTGGAGCCGGAGCAGGAGTCGGAGGTCATGCCGGAGCTAAAGCCGGAGCCAAGGTTGGAGCTCATGCCGGAGCAGGAGTTGGAGGCCATGCTGGAGCCGGAGTAGGAGTCGGAGGTCATGCCGGAGCCGGATTCGGAGCTAAAGCTGGAGCCAAGGTTGGTGGCCATGCCGGAGCAGGAGTTGGAGGCCATGCCGGAGCCAAAGCAGGAGTCGGAGGTCATGCCGGAGCTGGCTTTGGAGCTAAAGCCGGAGCCAAGGTTGGAGCTAAAGCCGGAGCCAAGGTTGGAGCTCATGCCGGAGCAGGAGTTGGAGGTCATGCCGGAGCTGGATTCGGAGCTAAAGCTGGAGCCAAAGTTGGCGCTCATGCCGGAGCAGGAGTTGGAGGCCATGCTGGAGCTGGAGCAGGAGTAGGAGGTCAAGTCGGAGCTAAAGCCGGAGCCAAGGTTGGAGCTCATGCCGGAGCAGGAGTTGGAGGCCATGCTGGAGCTGGAGCAGGAGTCGGAGGTCAAGTCGGAGCTAAAGCCGGAGCCAAGGTTGGAGCTCATGCCGGAGCAGGAGTTGGAGGCCATGCTGGAGCCGGAGCAGGAGTCGGAGGTCATGCCGGAGCTAAAGCCGGAGCCAAGGTTGGAGCTCATGCCGGAGCAGGAGTTGGAGGCCATGCTGGAGCTGGAGCAGGAGTAGGAGGTCAAGTCGGAGCTAAAGCCGGAGCCAAGGTTGGAGCTCATGCCGGAGCAGGAGTTGGAGGCCATGCTGGAGCCGGAGTAGGAGTCGGAGGTCATGTTGGAGCCAAATTTGGAGCTAAAGCTGGAGCGAAGGTTGAAGGCCATGCTGGAGCTAAAGCTAAAGCCAAGGTCGGAGGTCATGCCGGAGCAGGAGTCGGAGGTCATGCCGGAGCAGGAGTCGGAGGTCATGCCGGAGTCGGATTCGGAGCTCAAGCCGGAGCCAGATTTGGAGGTATAACCGAAGCCAAGGTTGGAGGTCATGCTGGAGCTAAAGCCGGAGGCAAGGTTGGAGGTCATGCCGGAGGCAAGGTCGGAGCTCAAGGCGAAGCTAAAGCCGGAGGTGATGCTGGAGGATCGTTCGGGGGATTCTTCGGGTTCGGAGGAGATGTTCAGTATGATGCCGCGGGTAAGGCAAAGATCGACGGAGGAAGCGGATTCAGGCCATTGAGCCACCCTCGCAATAAACACTTAGACTGAGCCAAGGCGCATATTTACAACAACAGATGAAGGAGCCATGAGTTTATCTTAAATATTATCTTTACTATTATGAAGGAGGGAAACGCCATGCGATATTTATCTCTATTTGTTAACCAGTAAAAGATATCGATATTTCCAATTCAATTAATATAATATCGCATGTTTTCTTGATTACTACTTTCGTAACCAGTTTTATTAGAACAAAACAAATCCATAGTACACATTGTTGGACGTTCGACTAGATAAACTGATGAATAAGTGAATATGTTGTTCTAACAGTTGAATAGAAGAATTTGAATCAGTAATTATATATTCAACCAAGACATATTGAAGTGCAAAACATTGACAAAAATCTGAAATTCTTTTATATTTGAACCGTATTAATAATAGTAGGATGTCATCGGTCGCTGCTGCCATACCAACGCCCCTTTCACCACCACCAGCGTCCCACATATGCAATAATTATTTCTTTCATTTCGTTCTTTTTCTCTCATGATGAAAAATATACAACTTTATTTTTTGTTTGATTTCAGTGTTTTTTTAATCTTCATCTTTGTAGAGCTTTCACTTCATCTAATAAATTCTAGTTTCCATCTCACCATTTCCGTTTTTCTTCAGAACCCCTTTTGCCAATTCTCCTTTTTTTTTCTAGATTTGAATCCATGCATCTATCAGCCAATTTCATCTTCTTCTCTTTTTTTCCTTTTGAAATTCAAATGCATCATCGGATCATCCTCTTAAGGTGGAAAAAGTATAGAAGAGTTTGATAGTCTAGTTGGAAATGTATGTTGGTTTTGAACGCGATATAGCATGGATTTTGAATCAATAAAAGCCCAACTTATTGTATGTTTAAAAAAAATTTTGAAGTATTGTTCAAAAAAAAGCCCAAAGTATTGTTCAAAACAAAACAAAAAATTTAAAAGTATTGTATGTTAATTTTGTTATCAAAATAACAGAAGTTTGATTTTTGTTAATATTATCAACATTGTAAAAGTCGATATTCAAATTGATATTTATTTTAACTATGAGGTAAAAATTGGAAACACTCGCATGTGATCTAGGACGGATGAGGTGTTATTAACTTATTATTTTAATCAAAAAAAAAAAAAAAACTTATTATGCTACCAATAAACAGCCAACCAAAATTGGGTAATTACAAAAAGAGAAAACATCTCGTATCTATACGGCTAAAATGACCAAATCCGTACACCAGAAAATTGAAGATAAATAGGTTTCAGAAGACAACGGCCCAAACAAGCTCCCAATCGGTTGACCTTCCGTCCTCCTGCATCATAGTCACATTGTCTCGACATCTATAGAAATATACTTAAAGAACTCAGCGACGCAATTCAGACAACAATACAAGTATTAATCAACAACCACACATCACTATAGTTAGCACGTGTCATGACTCATGCGTGCATGATATGAGATAATGATATCATTCCCCTCTATCTCCACTTCCTAATTTTAGTAGCCAGTGGCCGGAAAGTATACATATATAGTAGGCAGTGACGTCAGCAAAACTATTATCCGCTTTTATTCTCTTCCACAATAATTGATTTACCTCAATAATTGAGACACTATATTTCTCCCTTAACTTTTGTCATTAGATAGAGTAGCTTCATTAATAATCTTTAAGTGAATATCTAAGTAAGTATCTAAGAATAATTAGGAGTATAAAAAAAATAAAAACTATTTTTTTTATCAAAAATATTTTGTGAGAATATACCAAATAATTACTGCGTTACTAATATTGCTATGGAATTATTAATCTTTTGGATTTTATAATTGAGTATATGTAAAAATTTACAATGTATGATTTTAGAATAGTATTGTTAATATATCCTCTACTTAATATAAGTATTTTAAATATTATATTATAATCTAAAAATTATTATAATTTTGATGAGATATTTAACGGGAATCTCAATTAATGGAACTAAACGTTTTAGATGAATTTCTCAATGTAAATTAATTACACAAAAATATTAGAGGAAACTTAGTGAGTGTCTCCATCAATCAATGCCAGAGCTCTTATAAATTCAGCTTTACCCTCATAAGTTTTTAATTAATTTAACAAATAGCTAGGAAGAAGAAAACAAAAACACCACAACTCAATAATGGAAACTTTTTACCTGATCTTATCTCTCTTCTTACTCCTCCTCTCTCTAACATTATTGTTCGGAACACGGCGGCGCAAATTAAACCTACCGCCGAGTCCAGCTCGGCCATTTCCGGTTATCGGACACCTCCACCTCCTAAAGTTTCCGCTCCAACGGAGATATCTCTCTCTTTCCAAATCACTAGGCGACGCCTCGATATTCTCACTCCGCCTCGGCACTCACCTCGTTTTCGTTGTTTCTTCTCACTCCGTGGCCGAAGAATGCTTCACCAAGAACGACATCGTTTTCGCCAACCGGCCGGAGTTTATTTTCGCGAAACACATAGGCTACGACTACACCACCATGGTCAGTGCGCCATATGGTGACAGCTGGCGCAACCTCCGTCGTATTGGCGCCATTGAGATATTCTCGTCTTTTAGACTCGATAGCTTCTTATCCATCCGTAAAGACGAGATCCGACGGCTGATATTCTGTTTATCCAAAAACTCTCAACAAGTACGTGCGACAATTAACACATACTGTACTTAGTTATATACGGTCTCGACTCGAGTGCTTAAATTTTCAGTACAATTTTTTAGATAAATATATATATAGTAAGTATCGTTTTGAAAAATTCCACAAATTATAGATCAAATAAATTTCGTAGTAATTTTATTGAGATTAACAATGATTTGAGTGACCGAGAATTTATTTTATTTTATATACTTTATTAAAACATTCTACAATTTTATCATTTAAAATGAATTGAGATACTAGGGAGAAAAGTGGAATTTTTCTTAAACCAGTCAGGTTTATGTACCAATAAGAAAATGAACTTTTGAGATGTAACCATTCGGTTTAATAATTGAAGGAATCTACGAAGGTGGTGGAGATGGGATCATTGTTTATGGGGTTGACTCTCAACAACATTCTTAGGATGTTTGGCGGAAAGAGATTTTACGGCGATGGAACGGAGGACGACAATGAGGCAAGACACGTTAGGGAGTTGATCGCCGAGGTCGTTTCTGCCAGTGGTGCAGGGAATGCTGCTGACTATTTCCCGATCCTTTGTTGGATAACAGATTATGAGAAACGGGTCAAAAAGTTGGCCGGTCGGGTTGACGAGTTTTTGCAAAGTCTGGTGGATGAAAAACGTGCCGAGAAAGAAAAGGGTAACACAATGATAGATCATTTTCTTTCTCTCCAAGAAACTCAGCCTGATTACTACACCGATGTCATCATCAAAGGAATCATGGTCGTAAGTATCATCACTTTTATCTCCAGTTAGAAGGAATGGAGTTTACATCAAAATTAAATAGTTAACTGTAGTCTTTTGTGTAATTAAAAGTGATTTCAATCTGGATAGGTTATGATACTTGCCGGGACTGATACATCAGCAGCAACGTTAGAATGGGCGATGTCGAATTTGTTGAACCATCCAGAAGTGCTAAACAAGGCAAAGGCCGAAATCGACGAGCAAATCGGTTCAGACCGGTTAATAGAGGAACAAGACATTGCGAAACTGCCTTATCTCCAGAGCATTGTGTCAGAGACTTTACGGCTTTATCCTGTGGTTCCAATGCTCCTCCCTCACATGGCATCAGAAGATTGCATGGTGGCAGGCTATGATGTCCCACGTGGTACAATCTTATTGGTGAACGTATGGGCCATACATAGAGACCCAAAGATATGGGAAGAGCCAGAAAAGTTCAAGCCAGAGAGGTTTGAGAAGGAAGGAGAGGATAAAAAGTTGATGCCATTTGGGATCGGACGACGAGCTTGTCCTGGATTAGGGCTAGCTCAGCGACTAGTGACGCTGGCTCTGGGTTCGTTGATCCAATGTTTTGAGTGGGAGAGAACCGGAGAAGAATATGTGGACATGAGGGAAACTGAAAAAGGAATCACGATGCACAAGGCTACGCCGTTGCAAGCTATGTGTAGAGCTAGTCCCATAGTCCATAAGATTTTAGATGCTTCTTCTTGTCCATAATTTCATACCTTCTTGTCCATAATTTCATACCTTGTTATATATATTTTATCGTCATGTGAACTTTATTAGACAGAATCAATCACAATCGATTTTGTTGCTTCTTTATAGCTATTGCCTTGTTAATTTTGTTATGGGCTGAAGTTTTTTTATCATGTGAAGTTTAGTGTGCTATCGCTTGGTTGTACAGATCTATCTAGTAGAGGTATCAGTTCTCATGTCCACATATCCAACTTTGTCTGTCAGACTGAATTCAAATCCAATTTGGTATTCGACTCCTTGGTGTCACAAATTAACTGCCATATAAATCAAGACAATGGTATTCTTGATCATTTCTTTTTGAAATGCGAGACAAGATATGTATGGAATTATAATGCCATATAAATCAAGACAATACATCTAGTCGTCCAATTCCTTTTTCAATATATGTATATATGTGGTCTTTAAAAAAAAATTCTAATGTATATTACCTATTCTTGTCATTTTGTTTCTTCTCCGCAAACGAACATGTTTACCTCGATTTTGGGTAATGTATTTGGCCCTGGCTCATTATTGCGGAGATAATGGCCCACTTCTAGATCTACAAACAATATTAAAAACATGTTCCATACATATCTTGTCTGTATATAAGAATTTTCACGTATATATATTTTTACATGTTTTTTCGTACCGCACATATGACTTTGCAAAGTTACATTCTAAACCACGTCCAACGTATCATGGCACCTAGCCCATATATGATATATCACGTGCATACATGACATATATAAAGCTTTATACATTATTCACATATCACCTGTCCTTGAGTTAACATCATGTCTACTAATCTCCTTATACTCATCCATCTTGGATTTCCCCACGTTCTTTAAACCCCAATAGATCACAAAGGCAAAATAATTTAGTTAGATCGCAAGTTCATGCATCATGCGGATTTAGTTTAACGAAGTCCAATTTTCCGTGCCGGTTGTCAAACTGTTGGGTAGAATAGACGTCAATGTTATAAGAAAAGCAGTGCTGTGACTGTGTGACATATGCAATGACGTCAAACACATGATATGATCGTTACAGCACGTGTCATGTGCATATGTTATCGCCACATCACATGAGCTAATATCATCTTTCCCCTCTCCTACTCCACGTTGGTCCGGAAAACAATACATAGTAGGGGCAGTGACGCCATCAAATTAAACTCTTATCTTCTTTACTTTTTGTCCAAAAAGATTATCCCCTTCAATACACGAAACTGAGGCAAAATAATATATTTTCTCGCTAGACTGTTACACTATAAAATCAGCTTTAGCTAGGCACAAATGTTTTTCATTAATTTAACATATAGAAAGAAAATAAGAAACCAACTCAAGCAATAATGGAAACTTTCTACCTGATCCTATCTCTCTTCTTCCTCTTCCTCTCTTTGAAACTCTTGTTCGGAATACGGCGGCGCAAATTAAACCTGCCGCCGAGTCCAAGTCGGCCATTTCCTGTTATTGGACATCTCCACCTCCTAAAGCTACCGCTACACCGTAGATTTCTCTCTCTCTCAAAATCACTAGACGGCGCCTCGATATTCTCTCTCCGCCTCGGCACTCGTCTCGTTTTCGTTGTCTCTTCTCACTCCGTCGCCGAGGAATGCTTCACCAAGAACGACGTCGTTTTAGCTAACCGGCCGGAGTTTATAGTCGGGAAACACATCGGATACAACTCAACCACCATGGTTGGTTCGGCTTATGGCGACAACTGGCGGAACCTCCGTCGTATTGGCACCATTGAGATCTTCTCGTCTCTTAGGCTCAATAGCTTCTTATCCATCCGCAAAGACGAGATCCGACGGCTGATATTCTCTCTATCGAAAAACTCGCAACAAGTATGTGCATTTTTTCTTTTCATAACATACTTATAAACAAGTTGGTTACATCATGAGTTCGAATAACAGAGTACTCTAGGTTTTTTTTTGAAATTTAACCATTTGAAAACTTAACAATTGTACTTCAGGGATTTGCGAAGGTGGAGATGAGGCCATTGTTTATGAGCTTGACTATCAACAACATCCTTAGGATGGTCGCCGGAAAGAGATTTTATGGCGATGGAACAGAGCACGACGATGAGGCAAGACACGTTAGGCAGTTGATCGCCGAGGTGGCTGCTAGTGGAGGCGCTGGTAACGCCGCAGACTATTTTCCAATCCTTCGTTGGATTACGAGTTACGAGAAACGAGTTAAAGAACTAGCGGGTCGGGTTGACGGATTTTTACAGTCTCTGGTGAACGAGAAACGTGCGGAGAAAGAAAAGGGTAGCACAATGATCGATCACTTGCTTTCTCTCCAAGAAACTCAGCCTGATTACTACACCGATGTCATCATCAAAGGAATCATACTTGTAAGTAACGAGAGATCAAAATAGTAACGTTAATTTACATGTTTATTGTATTTTTAACTGAATTTTAATTTGGATAGGTTATGATACTTGCCGGGACTGACACATCAGCAGGAACGTTAGAATGGGCTATGTCGAATTTGTTGAACCATCCAGAAGTACTAAAAAAGGCAAGGGCCGAAATCGACGAGCAAATCGGTTCAGACCGGTTAATAGAGGAACAAGACATTGTGAAACTTCCTTATCTCCAGAGCATTATATCGGAGACACTACGACTTTATCCTGTTGCTCCAATGCTCCTCCCGCACTTGGCATCAGAAGATTGCATGGTGGCAGGCTATGACGTCCCTCTTGGCACAATCTTATTGGTGAACGCATGGGCCATACATAGAGACCCCGATATGTGGGAAGACTCGGAAAAGTTCAAGCCAGAGAGGTTTGAGAAAGAAGGAGAGGATAAAAAGTTGATGTCTTTTGGAATTGGACGACGAGCTTGCCCTGGATCAGGCCTAGCTCAACGACTTGTAACTTTGGCTCTGGGTTCGTTGGTCCAATGTTTCGAGTGGGAGAGAGCCGG
Source organism: Sisymbrium altissimum (assembly GCA_900406495.1). Lineage (NCBI taxonomy): Eukaryota > Viridiplantae > Streptophyta > Magnoliopsida > Brassicales > Brassicaceae > Sisymbrium > Sisymbrium altissimum. Next base: position 10,066 of record OVBI01000102.1, read on the forward strand.
AGAAGAATCTGTTGACATGAGGGAAACTGAAAAAGGAACTACGATGCGTAAAGCTACGCCGTTGCAAACTATGTGTAGAACTCGTCCCATTGTCGACAAGATTTTAAAAACTTCTTGTCCATAATTAAATTTCATATTGGAACCTTCATGTGAACTTTAACTAGAAAGAATTACAATCGATTTTCTTGCTTCTTATCTTTAACGTCGAGAATTTTGTTGAGTTGAAGTTTGATTCAATGTGTGTAATTTGGAGATAAGTTCGTTTGTACAGTTAGTCCTAAAAAGCAAAAATTCATATGGCTCTTTGCCGTCAAGAGAGCAATTCCGCTCAACTCAAGCCAAGCTAAAAGCACGATGTTAAATACCATTACTAAATCTCGTAGGAACGCTACATTCAAAAACACACGAGCTAAAGATGAAGCAGCTGACAAGATAATATGTAAAATCTCAGACACTAGAGAATCTTTGAGCTATCAAGAGTTTAGTTACTGTCGGACTCGTTTCCTGAGTCTACAAGCATCGGCTGAGAGTTCTTCTGGTAATCATCAAGCTCATCCTTGTATCGCTTCTTGTCAGCTTGTGCCAAAGCATTAAACGGCTCTTTTTCCTCGCCTATGGTTACATGAAACCAAACACACACACACAACAAAAATCACACACATGTACCATACATCTGACGCAAAGCAAAGACCAAGAAATGTAGTCTTTTAAAGGAAAATTTTAGGTTTTACCAGACAGCTGACGCCACTTATCTCCAAGCACCTTCGACACACCTCCAAATATTAATTCTGGTCGAGTCTTCCTTATGTTCTGTTCAGTTCACCAATAGAAAATGATATATAAATAATATTTCGTCTACCGCTTGTATGCTAAAGGCTTATTGGTATAACTGATCATAAAACAGTAGGCAATAAGCAGTATGCTCCAATTAATGTACACATTTTAACTGATTGGTAGAGTTGAGCTGTGAATAATTAATTTATGAATTAATGTTAAAAAATATTTACAATATAAAGAAGTTAATTTTTGAATAATTTTCATATTTTTATTTTGTTAATTTTTTTTTTTTTCATATTTAGTTGTATTTATGAAATTTAATTTTTAATTAAAATATTATTTTAATAATAGCAAAAAGTAAAATAATAATATATATTAGTTTTAAGAATATAAATTAGATAAATTTATTTGAAATCATAGAGGGAAAACAATTTGGAGAGCATTTGAAGTTTCTAAATGCTCTTCTAAATGTTTTATCAACAAAAGTGATGAGATGATAAAAAGCATAATGCTCTCCTAAAAACTTCGTATTTAGTATTTACCGATGAAAATCTAAGTTTTTCGTATAAATAGGACTAGTAAAATGTAATCTTCATCGATACTCTAGTTTAGATCCTAGAGTTAAAAGGTAGAACAAAGGAGAGACTAACTCACATCTCCTTCCGCTTGGGAAAAGTACATGTAACTAGTCATTGGCTTCTTTGGTGCTTTAGGATCCTTCTTCTTTTTAGTCTTCCTCTTCTTGCTACTGCCTTCTTCTGCGGCTAATGCTTTCTTCTTTGGGGGCAAACCTTTCGACGACGAAGCCTCTTTCTTGGGTTCCTTCTTGATAGATTTCTGAAACGAGACAATGGTACGAATAAGATAAGATATGTCAAGCATATGGTTTCGCTGGTGAACGATTTTTTATTTACGAATATGAAACAGTTTTACCTCTTTCTCTCCTCCGCCACCGTCACTAGCATCAGAGTCGTCCTCGCCAGAATCATCAGTTGGTGAACCACCGTCGTCATCACCCGCAACAAAGTCTTCGTCCTTCACAAATCAAAAGTATTGACCGTCAAAAACATGATCATCAGAACATGAAGTAATTCCGTGCATAAACCACTTGCCTCCTCATCACTCTCATCGGCAGCTTGGTTTCTGATACGCTCAAGATGAGGGTCAACTGCATCATCATCATCATTATCCCGAAGAACAGCAGCAACACCGTCCGTAGTACCCGCGCCTCCAAGGTTCATAATCTTCAAACCCTTAGAGCTGCAGCAAGGGAAGATAATGTTCTACTCACTACAATTCAATCCACTCACAGTAACTTCAAAACAGTTGATACTGAAATACCCCGTTCTAACCTTATGAAGGAATAGAGATTGTGATACTCGTTCCTCTGAATATTCCGGAACAGATGTTCATGATCAGTTTTCAGTCTTATGAGAAGATCGAAGTAGTGCATGTTAGCACCACCAGCAGCATGCCTTTCAAACTCCACATAGTCAATCTAAATATTAAAAGCAAAAGCAAAGGGTTTGAACAAACCAACTCTATCTCAAAGCCTAACGAAATTCCCAATCATCAATAACCACAGAATACCTCATCATGAAGTATAAGCGTTGGAGGTTTAGGTAGAAAGAAAAAGCCCTTCTCAAGTGGATAAAGGACACCATCTTCTGCCTTAAGAGATGATTTAACTGCATACCCATCTTGGGCACTACGGAACTTCCCTGGTTTGGTGATCTTTGCACCAGATAACCAACGCAACACTGTGGCGAACACATCATGAATGAGACCCTGAAGATTCATAGTAATATCCTTAGCAATCAGTGTATGTAGAGATTGTTTTCAATTAACGAATGATAACATAAGTGCAGACAAGACAGAGACCTTATGTGATGGCTGCAACTTGTCCTTGAACTTCGTATTCAGCAGATCATCACTAATTGAGAGTTCACTTTCGAAGACAGTGTCGGAATCAAACTAGAGAAGGTGGGGGAAACAGATATGTAAAAATCAGAGTGAATAACATAAAGAAACACACGTATAAAAAGAACACTGAAATAAAAGTAACGGTTACCTGCATCACAATATGGGGGTACATTGTCTGACCTTTCCGGATTGGTGGGTCTAGAGATATAACAACAAACGTATGTGGCTGGTTTGACTGCTCATGCAGAAAACAGATAACAAGAGTTTCATTTATAAGTATAAGATTCAGCGACCATAATATGATAATTCCTCTAATCTGATTACTGCTAACATAAATAAAACTCCCCGAGATATGATCAGAAAAGAATTACCTTTGGAAGCAAAAACAAGCGGACAACACTACTGTATTGGATTTTGAAGTCATTAGCTTGTCCTTGCAATCGCAAGAAGGAAAGGTGAAGCTCCACACTGTATCGACCCCTGTAAATGAAAAACCAATCATGTAGTCATGAGATGATGCAGCCATATAGTAGTACAACAGATGATAAAATGATCAACTAATACTCTAATCGTCAGGAAAAATCTTTACCTGGGTGTGAGGATTGCGAGACCCTCAAATGTGACGACCGCCTCCTCAACTCCAGAACCAACATCAGCCACTGCCATTATTCTGTCATGGAGAACCTGAGGAGACATGCTCTTGGCATCAGCAGAAAAATACTCGAGACACACCCATATAATTAAAAAGGCTTTTCAACTTACTTGAGCAGGCGGACGACTTTCATCACCAACAAACTGAGTGTTGGAATTAGGAATATGAAAACTTATCTCCATCAACGAGTCTTTCTGTAAATGCATACGACAGAATCATGTACACAGCTCGTATATGTACCCTTACATATATATTAGCCCCTTAGAGATTACATTTCTAAGGAGAAACCAAATTGCAGTCGAAAAGGAATACCTCATTGGCACCAGCAGTATCATCAACATGAAACTCCAATAAGACGTCATTTTTCCCTTGAAGCTGAGTCTGTGAAACATCAGCCAGGGATACTTCAAAAGCTTGCTTTCCACCAACCAAAAAGGTCAAATTATTCCCTGCACAAAGAAAGGGAGAGAGCTTTCACTAAAGAAGACTATAGAAGATTAAATTAACTTTTTTTTAAAAAAGAACTCAACCAAAAATAAACAGTCACTTAAGCGGACGAAAACTCACCATTCAAATCCACCTCTCCCCAATTGCGACCACTGACAGATAGTTGTTTCTCTTCAGGTGTTTTCCCAAAAGTAGTTTGGAAAAAGGTGGTAAGACTTGCAACATCCTATTGACAAAACAAACACAGAAGCATGATAATAAGTTCAAATACAAAGAATATATCGACACATGAGATAAAAATCGAAAGCAGAAGCGCAAAACCTGATCCCGAAATCCAATGAACTTATAGTATAAGCCATCTTTGGTTTTGACTCCCAGCTGGTTTGTCCTCGGAACCTTCATCCAACTGACACCTACAATATCAGACTTATCGACTTCCACAGCTTTTCCACCACCTTGCTTCTTCCATTGAATCCCTCCAGAGTTTATCTTCAGTAGTCCAGGGTTCTGCAGTACCAAATCGAAACCCAATCAAACAACATTAAGCGCACACACACAAAAAAAACCCTAACATAGGTACACGAAAATCTGACGAATATATTGATATATTCATAGAAGATCACATAAAATTCGGTGAAATATTTGTCCATCAATCATCGGATGCAAGCACAGCGACGAGATTTGTAACCCTTTTCGCACTTAGAAGATCCAATAAACAATTGTAAACCAGACAATTGCTGAACCGAAAATCACACATTCGTATCCTACCGAATAACCAAACGACGGAAACAAAGACGGCTACGAGAATAAGAAATTAGGGTTTCGAAGCAACTCGGAAAAGGGCGACAGATGAAAAGGGGGTGAAAGATCCTAAAAGGGACCGGCCGTGAAAAGAGAGATAGAGAAAGGAACGTACCGTCCCGCCGCGTCCGCTGAGAGAGATGTTATTGAAGGAATGTCCGTCCGCCATGGCTGCGATGAGAGACGAGAGAAACGATTGAGAGACGAGCGAAAGTGGAAGAGACTGTTGTGCTTTTAACAGTATATATACTTAGGCGGTGGGGTGCATTTTTATGCTTTTTATTTTATAATATAATTCCCGAATTTTTATATAATTAGAGGGTTCTGTTTTAAATTGCTTACTTTTGTTTTATGATCTGCAAATACATTTTTTAAATCTTAGTCAAGGATTTAGTTAACAAGAAAACCAATTTCGTGCTTAAAGGTCTAAACAGTTTCTTTAGTCTAACTTTTCATATAAATAAATAGACAACCAAAACACACAAAAAGATCCGAATATTTTCTCTTTTGTTCAACATTAGCAACAGGAAACGAGCTCATAGTACATGTTGTATTAACCCCAAAAACCAAACTATCAAAGTCTTTATCCAAAGTTATGGCCTGGATTCTCTCAGAACTGTTTTCTTTTGCTCTTGAAGAGTCTATCTCTTTTCGAGTACACGTAACCCAAAGCCATTAACCCTACTCCATACACTGAAACAGTTCCCCATGGGAACGGTGGGTCTTTGAAACAGTTGAGACTCGCTTCCACCTCTTGTGACGCGAGGTACACCACTGAATGCATCGAGTACAAGTCGTGCGAAGCTGATCTCAGGTAGAACAAAGCCATCTCGAAATCATTGTGTGATAGAGCAGAAACCGATTTCTCCAGTTTGTACTTCAAAAGATTCCACCTTTGCATGAAATCAGAGTGCCGGTTCTGTTTCCGAAGGTTCCCGTCTCCTCCATAAGCAACCGCAGAATCGATAATATCGATCGCACTCGCGATAGTTGTGTTCAACGATGTCAAAAGAACGTTTCTCTTAGCAGCGTCTTTCTGAACAAACGACAGAGACGAAATATCAGAGAAAGGTCCAAACGGTGTCTGCCCAACGCTCCATGTGTAGTCCACTAGAGTCGAATTATGTCTCGGGCTCCATGTCAAATGAGTCGAAGATACACCCCACATGCTCTGAAGAATGGAACCAACAAGAGGTCTGTCAAGGTCTCTTGTATGGACAAACACATGACGCCCATTGCAGGTATAATCACTCACTGTTTGGGTTCCTCTAGTTCTAACAGCAATAACCATGTCTTTAAAAGCAACAGACTGGTGATACCTATCGAGCAACAAAGGCGTATTGATATCCAAATCAAACACATAAACAGGTAAAACCCTAGCATAGTCCTCTTCCTCATGGATCCCCGCGACTCTCCTCAACTCCTCTGCTGATTCAGTCAACGTCCGATGCATATGCTTAGAATCCAAATACTCACTCACAATCAAGGTGTAGTTATCAAACAAGAACCTAGACGTGTATGAGTTCATCCCTCTAGATACAGCAAACGAACAAATCGGGCATTCTCTGTAATTCACACTGAAACTTTTAAAACTCAACTTCTGTTCTCCTAACAACAACCCACCACTGTTAGCTTCCTCCATAAACGTTCTCTTGACAAACTCCCAATCTAACCCAATCGGATCCTTATGCTCCGACCCGTAAATGTGAATAAACTGAACAACCAACGAATCCTCAAAGTGGACAGGGATTCTCAAAGAAGGAACAAACAGTACCTGATAAGCATTGTAAACCAACGAAGCTAAATCCGCAAGTAAAGCCTTTTCTGATTTGGGACGGCCATGGAAAGCAGCAAGAGGGTGAAACTCGCCTCTAGGCAAAACACCATCACCGGACAAAGCAGGACCGTAATCAACAGGTCCAGCGGAGAGATCAATCCAGAGATAACGTTCCTTACCCGTCCAGATACTTCCCAAACATTTCGTGAACCCAGCAGAGGAATCTCCATGGGAGTAACTGTAAGCGTAGGGTTTCGACTGAGGACCAAGCGAGATCAAGTAGATGTAAACGCCGCCATCTCCATGCTTCTCTTTCTCATACTCCTGCTTTACGATCTCATCAATCCAGCCGTAAGGAACGGAGAGGAGCTGAGATCGGAGGGAAGAGGTGGTGCCGGCGATGAGGGATTTCAAGGTGGTTTCGAGGCGTGAAGAGAGGGAATGAGGAGAGAGAGAAGCGTCGAGTTGGAGAGAGTGAGAGACAGCAAGGCGGTGATCGGTGGGTGAATCGGGAGGAGGAGAGATGACGTGAAAGTGATCTCCGGTGACGGCGGCTGAGATGAAGGAGGAGAAAGTAGAGGCGGCGGAGGAAGGGAAATCGCCGACGAAGCGGACGTGGAGGGAGACGGAGACTGAGAGGGAGAGTAAGGACTGTGAGAGGGAGGAGAAGTGGAGAGAAGAGGAAGCGGAAGAGAGAGAGCGTTTGAGTGTGGATGTGAGAGATCCGAATGAGTCGTTGGTTGCTTTCGGGTCGATGCGGTATTGGTTGGTTAAGAAGGTGTCCAATCCTGGGATCGGAGCTGAGCTATTGGTGGTACTGGCTGTGAGTAGTAGTAAGAGGAGGATGAATCCACCATTGAAGTAGGTGGTGTTGATGCGGTGGTGCGTCATGCGATAACGGAGCTCCTCTTAGGGATGGAGGAGGAGGGAAGTTACAAAGAGAGGGTGAAGACTTCGATCTGTTCTCTCTCTTCCAAAGGCTTAATTGTCAAATTCGATTTAGGGATTTCACTTCCGGAAAATTGCATGTTTATTATTTTATGTCCGATGTTTTCTTAAGGATTGGTGAAAATGTAAAATAAATTAATTTACAGTAACACGAGTTTAAAGCTTGATAATTTATTGGTCAAGGAAAACAAACTTGTGAAATTTCAGCATTGGATCTTGAACCATTCCAGATATTTTAATAAAATGTTTATTAACGCACATGATAATGAATAAATAGTTTGATATTATTACAAGAGTTTATTGGGCAATAGGGAGCCAAGCAAAAATATGGCAAAAACAAACAAACAAATTGGATAGATTCTTATTTGGGTAAATTTTTAATACACGCACTCACGCAGAGCGACAGAAACAGCGAATGTAAAAACCATAGATTGTACAGCAGGTTTCTCTGGTAAAACTGGAGCAATGAAGAAAACCAACAGCAACCAAATTGGTTCTTTCTTCTTTTTCTCCAATTTTAAGACACATTCACACATTTTTAATATGTGTTTCTCACTTCTTACCAGACTCAGAACATGAAGACGACACTGTCGTGGATCCTCGACTTCTGGTTCTGTGCAACACATTCGGATATCCACATCAGGTTCCTGATCTCCTGCTCCCTCAACCTCATATACGCAAAGAACACCGCGTAATGAAACTGCAAAACAACCCATTGTTAGTATTAGACGTGATTTGAAAGAACGTTATAGCAAGACGCTTTATGCAATCGGACACTACGGTCTCTAATGTACCCTGAACTTCTGGAATTTCTATGGAAACCAACCTGCTGCTCGAAGGCTAAGCAAAGCCTTCTGACTTCTTCTTCATAAAATGCCTTGTCAAGCATCTGGCTCTCTCCATAAGACATCTTGGAGAATATTGCTTGGTAAGGAGGGTATTTCTCCATAACACCACGAACCTAAAAGTGAATGACAATGGGATTCATTGAGCCATTATTGTTATTACATAACATATTTATGATATATTAGCTCAAGGATTTACCTGATCTATGTCTTCGCAGATAGCAAGCTCCTCGTGACCATATGGATAGCTGTTAAAAGAAAATGAAAACCAATGGTGACGAAAACTAGATGAGAATATTATGCAATCATTGAGTGCAATTATCATTTGATTGTGGAACGATTCTTACAGGAGACCAAAGTTAGAGTAAAGTTTCTTCCTGTCTTCTCTTGTGAGCTCAGTGCCAATGCTGCATAGAACGGACAACCAGTTTCAGTGCCTTTCTAAACAAAGCAACACGACGAGGGCAACAACTTGTGGTTTGATGCATGAAGACATACAGCAGTAATTAGTTACCTATTGATGGTGATGTTCACAGCTCTTCTGTCAGCTTCGAAGGCCAGGAGGTCAGACATTATCTCTGATGTTGCCCCACCAAGTTTCTGTTTCGGATACACGACAAAATAAAAAAGGGTTAGCTAGAATAGGTAGATTCTAAAATTTTGTAAAAAGGGTTAGGGGTCGACTAAGCACCTGACAGAACTTGTAAAAGTCCTCAAGGTATGCTTTGTAGAGGGTGTTCCTCATAATCTCTATGTTCATGTCATCCAAATCCTGAAAATGATACGAACGTGAAACGAAATTCATAATTTACCAATGAATCCGCTCACTAGAAACAATGGCACAAGCTCCAAAAAAAGGAAACTACAAAAGTAAATGATTCAGCTATGTACCTCTGATGTTAAGCATTCAGAGAAATATGGAGCCAGAGGAGTATCGACAAGCACCAACCTATAGAGCTCCCTCATGTTCTGAGCAACTGCCAGTGTGGCAATGCTGGAGAAGAGAAATCATGAGCAACAATTTAAAAAAAAAAAAGGATCTAAAGCAGCAACGGGAAGAGGTATAGAAGATCCAAAAGGTCAATGCGGGTACCTGTCAAACATGCCTAAAGGGTGACATTTCTCGATCAACTCCTGAACATCTCTCTCGTGCAAAGTTCCAGTAACAATCAGCACGACATTGTCAATCATATGGCCGTATCTGCATTATGATATTAAGAAAACAAACCAATATCTCAAACGCCAGCATCTTTTATTGATAGATCATACACTAAACTAGATCCAGCGGGAACAAAGCAAGGTAAATAATATAAGCAAGCATTTCTAAACTACAACATATAATCAAAATCTTTGCTCTCAACATTCTGAAACAAATCCATTTGACTGCAATTTCTTCAAAAAACCAAGGAGCTTCATGAAAGTACCAAACCTTACACACAATAATATACATTAAGAGGGTATTTTGGCAAAGCTAAAATACTGACAAAACTACCAGGCACCATATTCTGTTGATCTCACTAACCTGATGTACTCTAAGAAGGTGGACATAGGCTCAGTTGCTTGGCAAAGCATATGCTTATAGTCATCAACAAGCTTGAGAGTGCACTTCTCCACAATTGTGGTGGTGTGCAGAGGTGACGGTTCTGCAGCCAAAGATAAACAACAGAGATTCAGATACTATAAAGAATTAACAATGGTGTAGTTAGCACAAACAAAAACTAACAATTGTGCAGATTTCAAAGAAAGGAACTGAGACTCAACAAATTACTGTTTCGTCTAAAAACATCAGCTTTGAGATCCATTTATGAAAAGGAATGACATTTAAAATAAAACTGATGATTGAAAGCATTTGGTAAGCCTAAAACCCAGAACCCAAATACAATGACACAAAATCAAAGTCAACTAATCAAATTCATATGACGGATCCGTAGAGCGATCATATGTGTGGAAGACGAACCGTTTTGGAGGTAAGGTCCGTATTTGGTGGCAGAGAGGTGCATCTTGATGTCATCAAGGTTCTCACACTGGCACAGATTGTTGTAATCGGCGGTGGTGAGAAGCCCAGCACGGTGTCCCCTCACGATCGCTTCCAAGTATCCGCCATGGATGTTGAACGTAAGCGCCTCGAATCCGTACATCCTTCTACTCCTTTCCCTTCCGGAGGATTGTAGGATATTCAGATCTCAACAAATGTCTGGGAGAGAGATCTGAAGAAGAATAAGAAGAAGAAATTGAAGCAGAGATCGACGCGAAGAAGATAGCTTTGAATTGATTGATATTTTTTTGCGAACTCGTCCGTGGCACGTGTGAAATTACCATTGTATCCTTAAACCGGCCTACTATAACCAATAAAATAGCTTGAAGCGGTCTGTTTATTAAACCGAAGACTGCTCCCTGAAAAATTGGAGATTGTTTTTGGGTTTCTAGATGAAACATGGACCAAGTGTTCTTATTTTCCCTTTTATTTCAGCACTAGAGCTATGTTTGTGGGACTTTCTAAAGAACTACTCCTTTATAAAGATTTATGGAAGACTTATTGAAGATAGAAGCAAAAGATAAATCCTTTATAAAAAAATCGATTTAAGTTTAGCTTTAACAGTTTACAAAATTTAAGTGTTAAGTGCTTCTCAAATGATAAATACTGTATGTAGAGGACTACAAGAGTTTACTCGCTAAGAACCATGGACAAACATATGGGAAAGATTCTTATTGGAGAATTTTCATACACGCCCTCACTCGGAGGGGACAGAACAATGAATGTAAACCCGCAGATTGTACTGCAGATTTCTCTGGTAAAAAGGAGTAAAATGAATAAAACCAACAGCAACCAAATGGGTTCTTATTCTCCAGATTTTAGACAGATTACAGTTTTCTTTATGTTTTTCACTTCTTGCCAGACTCAGAACATGTAGACAACACTGTCATGAATCCTCGACTTCTGGTTCTGTGCAACACATTCGGATATCCACATCAGGTTCCTGATCTCCTGCTCTCTCAACCTCATATACGCAAAGAACACCGCGTAATGAAACTGCAAAACTCAGGTTTAAACAACCATTGTTAGTAATTGACATGATTTGAAAGACCGTTATAGCAACACGTTTTATGCAATCGGACACTACGGTCTCTAATGTACCCTAAACTTTTGGAATTTCTATGGAAACAAACCTGCTGCTCAAAGGCTAAGCAAAGCCTTCTGACTTCTTCTTCATAAAATGCCTTGTCGAGCATCTGACTCTCTCCATAAGACATCTTGGAGAATATTGCTTGGTAAGGAGGGTATTTCTCCATAACACCACGAACCTAACAGCAGATCATTGTTTTCGCTGAGCCATATTTGTAAACCCCTAATATATTTATTATATATGAGCTTGAGTTTCTACCTGATCTATATCCTCACAGATAGCAAGCTCCTCGTGACCATATGGATAGCTGTTCAGGAAATATAAAAGCCATGGTGATGAAAACTAGTTTACAATATTATGCAACCATTGAGTTGAATTATTATTTGATTGTAGAATGCTTCTTACAGGAGACCAAAGTTGGAGTACAGTTTCTTCCTGTCTTCTCTTGTGAGCTCAGTGCCAATGCTGCATAGAAAAGGAAACTACTATCAGTTCCTATATAAACAAAGCAACATAACAATGATAACATCTAGTGGTTTCATCCACGATGATAACCTCAGTAATTAATTACCTATTGATGGTGATATTCACTGCTCTTCTGTCGGCTTCAAAGGCCAAAAGGTCAGACATTATCTCTGCTGTTGCGCCACCAAGTTTCTGTTCCGGATACACAACAACAAAAAATTTAGTATAGGTAGATTCTAAATTTTTGTAAGAAGATTTAGGAGTGCACTATCACCTGACAGAACTTGTAGAAATCTTCAAGGTATGCTTTGTAGAGGGTATTCCTCATAATCTCTATGTTCATGTCATCCAGATCCTACACACACACACAAAAAAAAGCAATGCAATATGCACATGATTTACTACATCCATAATTTACCAACAGAAACTAGAAAACAATTGCACAAGATTAAAAAACCGAAAATCTAGAATAATAAATCCTTCAGCGTCGTACCTCCGACGTCAAGCATTCAGAAAAATATGGAGCCAGAGGAGTATCCACAAGCACCAACCTGTAGAGCTCCCTCATGTTCTGAGCAACTGCCAGTGTGGCAATACTGACATAAAAAAAGGAAAAGAAAATGGTCTAAAGCAGCTAACGGGAAGAGGTATAGAAGATCCAACAGGTCATTAGGTCAATGCGGGTACCTGTCAAACATGCCTAAAGGGTGACACTTCTCGATCAGCTCTTGAACATCTCTCTCGTGCAAAGTTCCAGTAACAATCAGCACGACATTGTCAATCATGTGGCCATATCTGAATCACAATATTAAAAGAACAAACCCAATATCTCAAATGCCAACGTCTTATATTTGATAGATCATCATCTACTATACTAAATTTCAGGGAAGAAAAACATGTTAAAAATCACCATCATTACGAAAAGAGGAGCGATATCTCACTAACCTGATGTACTCTAAGAAGGTCGACATAGGCTCAGTTGCTTGGCAAAGCATATGCTTATAATCATCAACAAGCTTGAGTGTACACTTCTCCACAATTGTAGTGGTATGCAGAGGTGAGGGTTCTGCAGCCAAAGGATTACAAAATCTAAGAATAAAAGAACAGTCTTTTCTGCAGCCAATAATTAAAAAAGTCTAAAGAATAAAGACTCACTGCTTCATCTCAAACATCATATTTCAGATTAAAAATGAATGAACATTCAAATTAAAAACTACCACAGGAAACCAATTTCTCATCAGTCATGGGGGAAATTTCACTAATTCACACATCAAATTGGGGAATTGAAAGCATTGTCAAATGCTTAAAACCCAGAACCCATGAAACAAAACCAAAGTCAAACAATCAAATTCATTACACAACAGAGTCAAATTCTGAGACATCACAGGGATCATATGTGGAAAAACGCACCGTTTTGGAGGTAAGAGCCGTACTTGGTGGCAGAAAGGTGCATCTTGATGTCGTCAAGGTTCTCACACTGGCACAAATTGTTGTAATCGGCGGTGGTGAGAAGACCAGCACGGTGGCCCCTCACGATCGCTTCCAAGTAACCGCCATGGATGTTGAACGTAAGCGCCTCGAATCCGTACATCTTTCTTTCACCTTCCGGAGATATTCAGATCTCGAAAGATTGACGGGAGAGATCTGAAGAAAAAAAAAAATCGAAAGCAGACAGAACCAGAGAGATCGACGAGAAGAAGATAGCTTCGAAATTTTGATTGATTTGTTTGTAATCTCGTCCTTGACACGTTGAATTACGATATTAACCTTAAACCGGTCCTGCTAAATTGAAGACGCGCGCAATTACTACTAAACCGAAGAAAGTGCCTTGTTTCGTAGAAATGATATATTGTACCAAAGGTTCTTATCCATTGTAATTGTATCATCAAAGTTTCTATTATATTTCTGATATTGTGTTGTTGATCGTCCTCAATTTCTATTTCATATTTGTGCTGGCAAGTCTGTGGGCTTTTAAGCTATTTGAATGTGAAGCGCAAAACTCACGATCTTCGAATCGATCTAAAATACCTGTAAACAAAGCTCAAGAGTGCTACATATGGTGTTCTGACACATTTGATTTCTAACTTAGAGAAAAAAAAACTTTAGAATTCAAAAGCTTTTATTACTTTTAACTGAGAGTGTGTCCTTATCTGAAAAATTCGATCTTTCTTACTCGAATGGAGCCGGAGTGCCTTGGTTTCGGTTGACAATAGCCATGGCAAGATACCTCGTGCCCATTCCAATCGGTGTCTGTTCATCGGGTCCTTCCCAGAAAGGTGCTTCACCATCTCCAACAAGCCGCCAGTATCCGGACCTCAAGGACTCGGCTTGCTCATCGTCGCAGTTCTGTAGCAGCGCATCAACTCTGAAGTTTATTCCTAGCGAACCCAAGAATTGAGACTGAGTCATAGGTCCATGGACTGACACATTTTCTGCACAATACACACACGTTTTGCATTTGGTTTAAGTTGCTTCTAACTCTCTATATTACAATGATGAGCAGTGAGTATAGGATCGAACCTGAAGCTTCCTCAGCGGAGTGTTTTAACGAAGGAAAATCGACATAAGCACTTAGATCTGCAGAACCGGGATCATCCAGTATGTTGACAAACTTGTGCTTTCTAATGGCCTTAGACATATTGAAAATAAATGATGGTTAAATCTTATCCATAGGTTCAGATACGAAGACTATATACGCATTGTTTTTAGGCCACAAACCTGAAGACTGTCTGAAATGAGCCCATCCTTCCCGTAATCGATTATAAGTGCTCCACCTCCATCAGAGCCTATTCTCTTGGCCATTTCTTGGGTCAGATCCATTGATTTTGGGCTGATCTCGACATGCTCAAGCTTCTCCCTTTCCTCAGGTGTAGCCCACGTGCAACGTTTCACGAGATATAAAGCTGCAGGTGTAGGCTGCGGGGATAGAACAAAGCGGAACCTAAAACCAACAACGCATCGATCAGCTCTGAAGCAAATCCCACTAATGAAATATATATAGTCCTTTATCTTTGAATTCTCAAATACTCACTGTGAATCTTCTCCCACATCAACCATTTTCTCACACCAGCCTCGGGTAGATTTCTGCAGAGATTGAGTCCACGTAAAGTACGCATACTAAACTAAAAGGTGACGACTATATTGCAAGTTGCACCCACACTAACCTGAAACTGATGAACTGGAAGAGCATCATAAAACTCATGAGCTATGATTATTGTTGGTACTGCCAAGGAAGCAAAAGAGAACAAGAGATACCATGAGAAACGATGCAGAGCATCATAGTTTTCATTGCTTCAGACATATTTACCACGTGACTATTGCTATATTAAGACAAGTAAATGTAACAAAAACATGCATACCTCCTGATGGTACCTCTTCAAGAGTAGCGTGCCAGTGCACAGGTGTCCCAGCTAGTGAACTTATAGCTTTCTTCTCCGAACAACTATCATCTGTGCATTTCAGGTTCTGGTGCTGAAGCTTCTGCAACGCAGGACTGCATTCCACCAAGTGTATATGCAAGGCTTCCGTGAAATTTCTAAACTTTGAAGTACCCTATAAGTGGAAAGTCCCCAAGAGACAGCAGTGAGATAGTTTTGTGGACAGAATTTGAGAGATCACAAGGATACAGCACAAGAGCATAAATACATACACGCAGGAGATCGACCATGAGTGTTCCTCGACCTGGACCTAGCTCAATGAGATTAACCCTTTCTGGCCTTCCCATTTGCTCCCAAAGACACACAGTCCAAACACCAATCATCTAAGATCACAAGTAAGAAAAACCAATCTCAAACACAAACTCAGAACTCCTAAAAAGAAGAAATGCAAAGTAATTACTTACCTCGCCGAACATCTGGCTTACTTCAGGAGAAGTAATGAAATCACCTTGAGCTCCAAATACATCACGGTTCATGTAATATCCTGATTTAGGATTAGTCAAGACCTCCTCCATGTATTCCGCCACTGAGATTGGGCCACCCCGAAACTGTGATGCATACCAAATTTGATCAAACTTCAAACAATAACATATTTTCTAAAATCACAAGATAAACAATGACAAAAAGTTTCGATTTTTATACTGTGAAGGCCACTATGTATGAATCACAAGATCAGCAATAACAACAAAAGTTTCGATTTTGTCTACTAAGAAGGCCAAAATGTATGAGTCGAAGATACCTTGATAACGCTCTTGAGGTGTTTGACGAGCTCGGAATCCGATGTGGGTTCATGAGAGTGGTCTAATATTTCCAACAACGATCAGACTCCAAAACTGTCAAATGGAATCTCACTAAAGACTGTGGAGTGAAAAAAATACGTTACCGGGAGGATTAAAGAGAGAAGAACGGTCGACAGAGATGGTTGTTCCGGCGGCGGCACCAGCGTCCTCGACATGTTCAACGGTGCTACTCCCCGAGCAAGGTGGAACCGGCGAAGAGGGCAATGAGGAAAACGGTGAAAGGGAGGATTTGGTGAAGAAAGGACTCCCGGAAGAGAGAAGACGGCGAGAGGATGTTTGCGTCAGTAATTTCCTCAGCATCTTCGCAATTCAAAATCTGCACATTCCGACATACCACAGTACCGGTCTCGCGAGGGTAAAGAAGAGAAACAGTTTTCTGTTTAAAATCATTAAAATTTACATAATCTAACAAAGGGGATGTAGCTCAGATGGTAGAGCGCTCGCTTAGCATGCGAGAGGTACGGGGATCGATACCCCGCATCTCCATTTTTTTCCATCTCTTGTGATTTTACCTTCTTTTTCTATTTACAAAAAAACATGAAGAAAAGAAGCAGAGTCGTGGCCATCACCAACGGGTTAGTTTTGCTGGTGTCCTATGGAGCAGCACTAGTAACGAACGTGAACAACAATGGTGATCTCTTAGGTTACAAGGTAGTTATAACAAACGTGAACCACGGCCGGTCAAGGCAGCAATCTATATGAATCTATCCACTTTAAGGTAATTTATTTACATATTCGAAAATTTCTGAAGGGATTATATTTTCCAACAAGTCAAAAGATTAAAATTCAATGCATAGCAGAACATATAATACAGGGTAAACATAAGTTTTTACAGACAACAGGTTTTATATATCCTTAAAAAGAACTTTACACTCTCAACCTTTACATTTCTACACATTAAAAATCACAGATCAAAATCTTTAGACCTTCAGGACCAAAGATACTTTCCTGAGTTCCATCAACTCAAAGAACACAAACTAGGATCCGAACATTCCAAACTTGCCAAGCTTCAGTTTCCACAGACCATCTCTTTTGCTCTGGGTTTAAAAAAAAAAAACGGTTGCAACCGAGAACACCGTTCTTGAATCAGAAAGAATCGATGCAACATGACATTAAGCTGGAACATCCAGCCGCAATCCGCGAAACCTCGGTCAGACATGAAGAACTAATTCCTATATTTGAGTCATGGCTCTTTTCCTTTAGGCTTTGGTGATTGACGAGCATAGCGATAAGGTGAAGCTTGAGGCAGGTTTAAGCTAGACAAACTCCTCAAAGGTGGTCCGTTTCTAGACACAAACCCTCCTCCTTGTGTTCTTATACCGTTCTTGGCAACAGGCTGCATTGTTTGGAAAGAAGAAGAAGAGCTAGCAAAGTCTTTAAGACTTGGTAACGGCTTTAAGGCTTCGACAACTTCACTCATCTTTGGTCTAGCTTTGGAGTCTCGGTTAAGGCACTGCGCCGCTACTTGTGTGGCTTTCTGAGCACCCTTGATCGAGAAGTGACCCTCCAAGCGAGGATCTAATAGTCGGTAAAACCTTTTCTTGTCTAAAAGATGAGGTCTCACCCATTCAACCAAGTTTTGTTCACCGTTAGGGCGGCTTTTATCCACGGATCTTCGTCCAGTTAGTATTTCAAGTAAAACTACTCCGAAGCTGTATACATCACTCTTCGTTGTCAAATGTCCTGATGTTGAAATTGAAATTAGCAAGTCCAAAAACTAAATGCATACTAAGATAACAAAAAAAAAGGTGAGGATACCTCACTCACCAGTCATTACATATTCAGGGGCTGCATAACCATATGTTCCCATGACTCGGGTTGATACATGTGATTTTTTCTCGTCTGGAGCATCTTTCGCAAGTCCAAAATCAGAGAGCTTTGCGTTATATTCCTGAAATTGAAACATTTGTTTCCAATATAAATGAGAAGAAAAGAACTTTTAAGCTTCATCAAGCTCTAAGGCTTCAGACATACCGCGTCTAGTAAGATATTAGATGTTTTGAAATCGCGATAAATGACTGGCTTCTCAGCTTCCTCATGAAGAAAGGCAAGACCTTTGGCTGCACCAAGTGCGATTTTCATTCTGACAGACCAAGGGAGAGGTAAAGTCCCTGAAATAAAATGAAAAAGAAAACAACGTTAAGCGAATAAGAATCCTCTGGCAAAATAAGATCATCAGCGGTTTGTGATTACATACTTCTGAAAAGATGGTTCTCCAAACTCCCTCGAGGCATAAACTCATAAACGAGCAGCCTTTGATCTTCTTCCATGCAATAGCCCACCAATTTAACAAGGCTAGGGTGAACAAGGTTTCCAAGAAAGTTAATCTCAGCCTGCCCATGGATACCAAAATGATCAACAATTGTCAATAGAAGCCAAAACACTAGACCGTAACCACTATCAAGGTTAAAGATATTAGTCATTACCAGCCACTCCTTGTGACCTTGAAGGCCATCTGGATTAAGTGTTTTGACGGCTACAGTTAGACCAGTACCAGGCTTGACGGGCGCGGTTCCATTTTCCTCTATCCATCCTTTAAAAACACATCCAAACCCACCCTCACCAAGAAGAGACTCTGGTCTGAAGTTCCTAGTGGCTAACTTGAGGTCGTTAAACATGAAAATCCGTAGCTTAGAAGAATACTTCAATTCCCCACTCATCAGAGGTGTTACGGAACCGCTCTCTGGACGGCTAACATCTTTAGACGGAGGTTGATGACCTTCACGTTTCTCAACAATATGCTTAGGTTCTGCTGAAACAGGTATATTAAAAACAGATCCAGAAAGAAATTGAGACCTTAAGAATTGAAGCATGGACGAAACTAAGTCCCAAACTCGAACAGTCAAATTAGAGATCAGTGAATATAAAGGTTGGTTATAAAATTCCACTACCAAATCTCTCTGGTCTTTGATTTCAGCAAAACTAAGGTAATTTCCCAAATCAGAAAACCATCAAACATAAGAAGAGCTATTGACCCCAAAAAAGTGGCCTTTTGAAATGAAACATGAATATGTGCTTAAATGATTGACCGTCCATATAGAGACATATAAACTTGTCTTTTCTAGCTCAAGTGTCAGCACACGATAAAAAAACCTGAAAGCAACTAATTCAGGAGGAGCCTTGTCATCTATACAAATACATAGAGACTCACAAACAAACATGATCATATCTGTATAGAGGAAGAAAGAGATTACCAATAACTGTAGTGGCATTCATGGAACTATCAACTTTTGATCTAGAAGAGATGCAGCTAAACATGAGCTTGAATCTGAACCAAAACCCACTTTCACTCTCATCTCCACCATCTTTCTTAACATTCTTCTTCTTACTCAAAGTCTTCCCCTTTTCAGGCTTTTCAACACCTACTTTCGCCGCCACCTTAACAGAGTCTTGCCCTGTAGCCATCACCTCCTTATGAACCCTAATCCCTCCACTCAGATCACCATAGCCAAACGCAAACACCAAAGATATTTCCAAAAACAAAAACAAAAAAAAGTCAAGAGAAGCCTCACTTCAATCAACCTTAGAATAGATCACGCGCTCTGATCACATCCATACTCAATTGTTCTGAGATCAGAAAAGCAACCTCGATCAGACCCAGAAACAGAAATGAATGGAAAGAAGAAGATCGAAAGAAGGGAAACAACAGAAAGTCAAGAGACTCAATTCTCTCCAAAGTATAAAAGTTTGATCCTTTTTTTCTCTCAAAATCGAACACAAAGAGGTGGGGATTAAAGAAAAGATCCCCAAGTAAATAGAAAGATGAAAGGAAACGATGAAGACACACTTCAGTAGAAGTGAAATTGAGCTCCTTAATTGGGGACAAAGAAGAGATGATAAAAACAAAAGATATAAGTGAAGGGAATGGGAGATAGAATTTAGCCAGAGAAACTTTTAGTCAAAAGGGATGATTTTTTGCGTGCGCACAAGCTTAGAGAGAGAGATACAGAGCTACCAAAGGGCATCTTGAGAGAGAGAGAGAGAGAGAGAGAGAGAGAGAGAGAGAGAGAGAGAAGAGAGACTGAAAAGTGGTCAGAAACGGGCAGATTGGTCAGCTTGTGTAAGAGAGCGATAGGCAAATTGGTCAGCTTCGGAGCCGATTATGCTTACATAAACTCAAATCATTAAGGGTTAATTTAATTCTTAATTCTAATATAATTAACTTTTTCTATATAATTAGTAAGAAAATCAGTTTTTGAAACTTTTAAACTTTCTAGTCTTTCAAAAAAGAAAACATATTTTGATTGTTTTTGGTCACTAATGATATAATTTTGGTTATTAAATTAGAAGAGAATAATCAATAGTTCATATGTGTCAAAATATACATATGCAATTAACAATATTTGAATTTATTTTGGATTTCAACTCTGATCTGGGATTCGGAATGTAATATAATAATTTGGTTTTCCCTCTCGTCATTTATTCTTTAGATTTAGAAATGCTAGGATATAGTAGATTAATCAAGTATGACTGTATGAGAGTATGTTGATAACTTTATTTACTCGTCTCTAGATTCTTAAATAGTAATTAATCAGTTCATGTTTTGTCCCATAAATAATTCGAAACTATTATAGAAAGTAACAAGATTGAATTTCGTTATAAAAAAACAAGACGAAAGGGTAGACTTTTTGGCTTGGGAGAGAGATACAGTAGTTATTATGCTAACGTTACATCTAGAAGAATATAAGCTTTTGTGACACTCCCGTGAAAACGTGCCACGTGGAGACATCTGGATGTTCAGCTTAATGGATAAACGGTAGGCAACTAACTTGTTGGAATTACAGGTGTTTCTTGACTCTTGATTCAGACCAATGAATCTACCCTCTTTAATTGTCTTTTTTTCCTTTCTCTTTCTAATAAACAAAAAAAAATGTTTTTAAGAGTGAACGTAGAGTCACCGGAGAAGATGGAGATATGCGGCGAAAAACACGAGGACCGATGGTGAGATTGCAGAGTTACAGCCGCCAATATAAAACTATATCTTTACGTATATGAGGAATTTTAATAATAAAAGAAAATCTAACATTTACAATCTATATCGCAAATGTTGGATTCGAATCTAACAACGATGATATGAATTATGAATACCTTTAGTGGATGGAAACTACTGACAAAAAGTCAAAAAGACCATGTCTTATACTAATTAGTATGATGCTAGGAAAGTTATGTTCTTAAAAAGCTTATAATTAGTAGTAGAATGTAATATCTTTTCATTTTATAGTAAATTCAAAACTTTACACTAATATTAAAATTCCCTAAAATATACTTACTTTAGATGTTGCTTTACATGAGAGTGCGGATTGGTTTAACGCGAATGATCCTAGGACACAACAGGTGAGAACATATCGCGAAATACCTAAACTTGATGGGTCAAGGAAAAATGATGATACCAACCAAAATTAAGAAATTGTAATAGAAAGGCGGTTTTCTTCTTAAAGACTGCGCGTATTTTGTATAAAAATTTATGTATGCTACTGGTTAGAAGTTAGATGCACAAATAATTGTGTTTTGTTTTGATGAATGATAAATGAGAAGCTGTTATGAAAAAAAATATTTTGGTTTAGGTTTTTTTAATTTCGCATGGTTTGGATACTATTGTTCCGCTTATAAAATGTCGTATCTGAACGATTAAAGGGTATGTATATATTAAGTTATCAAAAGTTAGAGGAGTCTTTGACAAAAAAAGAAAAAAAAACCTTTCCATTATTTCCTTGAATCGGGTTTTCCTCCAACAATTTCCCTTAATCCTTTCTAGTGTTTTCCAAATTTGATTTTGATTTGGTCCCCAATTTCTAATTCTTTTATTTTTAGATTTTTAGGTTAGCAAATCCATGGGCTTTATGTAAAGTTTGGTATCTTTTCATAAGTTGTTAAAAGCTGGAGAGATGTCTTTTTGTAAATAGAAAAAGAAGGTAAAAACAAAAATAGACACGATCACAACAGAAGGAAAAAAGTGGAGATGCGGGGTATCGATCCCCGTACCTCTCGCATGCTAAGCGAGCGCTCTACCATCTGAGCTACATCCCCTTTGTTTATTGGTCGTATTGCAAAGTATTAACAATGTATCTTTCATCTCTATATCCTCTATTGTTGGACATGACTTTTGAAGGTGCAGTTTCCTGTTGGCCTTTCTATGTAAATGTACTAACCAAAAATTCTACATCATAAAACCTTTTATGTATATGCTCTTCTGTTTAGTTAATGTTTCAAGGTGATCTCGAAAAGAGAGGTAAATGAAAAGCTTCTGTATAATTTCCAATAAGAAGAAAGGTCTCACTGTAAGTTCTTTACTTATAACTCTATCCGGGAAACAAAAAACAACCCAAATTGTGGTCTGATAAAATAAAATAAAAAAGCAGAGACCTGTCAACTTCGCTAATCCCTCTGGTAAAGCATGAATCCTAATAACATCGAGAGTAAAAGCACGAAAATCGCTACCAGAATCGGGACATTAGATGCATTACTGACGTTAACCGTTCTCTTGCTACCGTCTTCACGGCTTGTCCTTTCAACATTCCCTTCCAAGCGAAAGTTGGAAGCAGAAGAAGCAGGGGTTATTACGTCCCACATAGATTCGGCGACCAGTAAAGATGTCTCGGTTTCCACTTCTGAAATCTTTGAGGCGTCAAGAGAAGAATGTTCCATGGACATTAACTCAATGCAACGTTCTTTTACCACCTATTCAAGAAATCGTTGAACATTAATAAACATGTATAAACACTTGGAAGAAGAGTGTACAAAGCGTAATAAAAATTGAGACATTTCAAGTTGCTCATTTACCTCCAGTGATTCAAATGGCTGTAGATAGTCACAGATGTATGTACCCGCCAACCACGGGACAAGAACTCTCCTGGGAAGTCGAAGATGGCATGCTTTTCTGTTTGCAAACATCAGAGATGTTAAGCTATTTTGTGTTAATCAATGAACATACATCAAACATAACCAGACAATGAAACAACGGTTATGTTTAGAAGTTGACTCACGTAGATAAGTTGAGTATCAATTTGGAAATAGGAATTTTCGACATCTCAGCTTCTTCATTGTCTCCAACATCAGTTGGGTTGAGATCCTGGTCAGCCTCGTCACAGATAATGTCCAACCTACTTTGCAGACTTCTAGTTATGTCAGCCTGAAAAGAAATGATACAGACATCAACAATTTTGTAAAACTTCAATATGTCCAATATAACTGGCACGACCTCATATTTATGTAAGCAAGAAGATAGAAAACTGAGAAGAGGCATAATTGCAGTACCTTTATATCAGCAACAGCTTGTGAAACAGGTTCTTTCACGTTCAAGTAGGCATAAGAGAATATAGAACCACCAAAGTGTACGATTCCAGTAACATTCTTTGCAGATAATGCTTCACAACATTACACCGTGATATTAGATTCGATCATCTGAAAGCATATCCAATAGCAAACAAACCTGTGTGCCTATATTAGAGTGAGACAAACTTACCCTCAGCACGACTATCTTTCATAAACGGGAATAACAATTCAATTTCATGCTCGCCATCCGTGTTGCAGGGCTCATCGTTATGCACCTTCACTCCAACAAGAGTTAAAAAGAAATTACAAACAGGGGAAGGTTATTTCCAGCCAAGATATCATTTCTTTTGAACTCTAGAAAATGTGACAGGCAGCAATGATCGATGCATAAACGCTAAATTCCGACATGTTATAATGATTGATGCATGAAAAGAAACTACCTCAGACAGACGCCATTCACAAGGATAATTAAACTGCATAGAGTTTTACCCCTACCCGCTAATATGTCACAGTTTCGTTTATATCACTAGATACCACAAGCTTTGAGAGCTCCAAAACGCTACAAGTCTACATCCAATACTATTCAACAATCAACACAGAAACAAAAAAAGCATAGGTTTATTTTCTCCTCACCAAGTCCCCATCAATCATTGCATTTGCACTCTTCAGCTCTTTTGCATGAATTGCAAGTTCTTGACGAAGAATCTCAGTAAATGTTTGCCTAGTTGACTCACCCTTGCTGTAAATCGGTAATCTACCAGCGAAAAAGTGAAGAAAGACATCAACAGAAAGAGGTCAGGAATAAATACAAAAAGAATAGTTCCAGTATTTCTATATGCGCAGTCATAGACATTACATTCAGAGAAATCATAGGAAACTTAGAGGGACAAATCAACTTTCAACCTGATTAAAAAATTCCCTTCTGTGCTAGATTTTATACGTGAACATTACATTCACCAGCAAAGAAGCGATAGAATGTAGAACCTCAAAATCCAAATCTAGATGCATTGACATACCTGAAGTTATAGCTGTAGCTGCACCTAAACTTCTGTAGAGAACTCAATACCCTTCCCAGCTTAAAGTCACAAGGTCGAAGGCTACTTGATGTAATACTTGCGTTCACCAAACAAGTTCGACAGTTCCATCTACAAACATTTCACAATCTTAGTTTAAGTACCAGATAGTTCTCAACTTCTCATAATTGTAGAAAGTGAACTACAAGGCGGTGTACCTCCTTGGACTGTAGCATATGTGAATAAGAAGAGCTTCATCCAAGCCAGGATCCAAATGCCGTATTGCATCTGAAACTCCCTTAATAGCCTGATAAAGGTCCCATAAATTTAGATTCATCAACATGCATTAGAGTTGCAACAACATCCAAAAGATTCCTCATTAATCAAAGTATACAATGAAGCATGTCCAATGACATTAAACCAAGAAAATTGATCTCACACAAACTTACCTGGCAAAGGATCATAGTTGAATTCTTAAAAGCACTGTCACTAGCCCATACATAAATCCCAACGACCTTCACTCCACCCAAAAGCATCCTCGATAACTAAAGAAGAAACATCCATTACAATGCCAATCATCATGAACCACACACATTCATCTAACATTCACAAACACAAACAAAAAAATCAGAGTGATACAGCATAGTCACAAATTGCATCAACAATAGTATCTCAAACCTGTCTGGCATGTTCAGCTACCCAATCAGAATCAATTGACAGAGAAGATGACTCCGATGACTGAGGTTTTGACTTGGATGGCTTCCTTTTATCATCTCTAGTCTCCAAAACCGAACATGCTGGTTTTCCAGCATCGTTGCTCGGCGTTGGGATCAAATCAAACACAAACCCTCGATCCAGAGAAGAACTAAGCTTCCCTATAACAAGACCCACCTATGCTCCCATCATCAAATCAAAAATCATACTTGGGCCGCAACAACAATATCAATACGCATTTAAAATAACATGAATTCGTAACTACCTCAGCAGGAATAGCTGAATGAGAGAGACGATCTTCAGCAGCAGTGAGCCTAGTATCTTCTCCTACTACTCCTTTCACCATTGTTAAGAAGTGAACAAATATCTGCAACAAGCAAAACTCCCATTCAATGAAAAAGACTAGAAACTGAGAAATCTGATTGCATGCATGATTATCGAAATCACATAATTATCGTAAACCCAAAGACGGACACTTTCCACTAAATCACATAATCACATGTCGAATTCCATAAACCCATCAAAACAACATTCCAACGAAACGTAATTGAATCTCTAACGATGATAAACCGGAGCGAAAATCTTAATGCAACGAAAGACAAAGGGGAAACAGACAGAAAGTTACATAATTCGAAAGGGTTTCGTAAGATCTTTACCTCCTCCCTCTTTGGGTTTCAGTAATTGTTTGGGAAGATTGATCTACTGTAATGATGAAGACTTGTCTTTTTTTTTTTCGTTGACTGTCTTATTGTTTACACGTATGCACATCTTGTTGTTTTTATTAATCAAACATCGTGCCGTTTCTGTTTCTGAAACTGGCCGTTAAAATCATAAACCGCGCCACTATGATGACGACGACACTGACGTCAACACCACGACGACGATGAGTGTTCTCTCTAGCTTCCATCAACCATGGAAGAGTTTGATCCTCGCGAGTCAGCGTTGCACTACAATGCGGCAGATCAAATCGACGCATGCTTCATTCATCATCAACGGCTACCATCGCAACACGTACGCAATCAGCAAACTTCTCACGGCTTTTCTCCCTCTTCCCAATTTGGACAAACACTTTCACTACGCTTCACTTATATTCGACTCCATTGAATCTCGTAACTCATTCGTTTACGACACTATGATAAGAATATGCTCTCGAAGCTCTCGGCCTCACTTGGGTGTACGATATTTCAAACTAATGCTGAGGGAAGACGATGAGGAGGAGATAGCTCCAAGTTATCTCACGTTTCATTTCTTGCTGGTTGCTTGTTTGAATGCTTCTTTGTTCTCTGTTAGTAAGCAAATCCATTCTTGGGTGGTTAAAAATGGTGTCTTTTCATCGGACGGTCATGTACAAACTGGAATCTTGCGGCTTTATGTTGAAGGTAAAGTGTTGTCAGATGCGCGCAAAGTGTTTGATGAAATACCTCACCCGGATGTTGTGAAATGGGATGTTTTGATGAATGGGTATGTTAAATGCGGTTTAGGATCCGACGGTTTAGATGTATTCAGGGAGATGTTGGCTCGTGGAACAGAGCCTGACAAGTTTTCAGTTACAACGGCTTTAACGGCTTGTGCACAAGCTGGAGCTCTCGCTCAAGGGAAGTGGATTCATGAGGTTTCGGAGAAGAAGAAGAAATGGATTAAGTCTGATGTGTTTTTAGGAACGGCACTTGTTGACATGTATGCTAAGTGTGGTTGCTTAGAGACGGCTTTGGAAGTCTTTGAAAATTTGAGTAAGAGGAATGTCTTCTCATGGGCGGCCTTGATTGGAGGATATGCGGCTTATGGTTATGCTAAGGAAGCTATTACGTGTTTGGAGAGGATGGAGCGTGAAGATGCTATTAAGCCTGACAGTGTAGTTCTTCTTGCGGTCTTATCCGCTTGTGCTCATGGAGGATTTCTTCAAGAGGGCAGAGAGATTTTAGGTAATATGAGAGCTCGATACGGGATTACTCCAAAGCATGAGCATTACAGCTGTATAGTAGATTTGATGTGCAGAGCTGGTAGATTAGATGATGCAGTTGATCTTATCGAAAAAATGCCCATGAAGCCGCTTGCATCTGTATGGGGGGCGTTACTGAATGGCTGTCGAACGCACAAGAATGTTGAACTCGGAGAACTAGCTGTTAAGAATCTTCTTGAGTTAGAGAAAGGAAATGCTGATGAAGAGGAAGCAGCTCTTGTTCAACTATCTAATATTTACTTGGTTGCTCAAAGAAACGCCGAGGCATCTAAAATTCGTCAGATGATAGGTCAGAGGGGAATACGAAAGGCGCCAGGATGCAGTGTGTTAGAGGTGGACGAAAATGTTACCAAATTTGTCTCGGGAGATGTGTCACACCCAAATCTGCTGCAGATTCACACAATGATACATCTCCTATCTGTTGATGCCCTGCAACTTCTGTAGCACTCACTCGTGAAGCTGCAAATCTTATTAGAGGACACCCCTGAGTTCTCGTCGTTTGTACAGATTATCCCTTGAGAACCTCGAACCCGCGCCACACACTGAAGGGCTGTCGAAGGGTACGTAGGAAAGGAGACAAGCGTACTTATGAAGGACCGAGAGGAGCTTCTGAACATTGTGCAGTTCTATATCCTAGTAAAGGGAAACATTTGACTCCCCGAAGCAAGAACTGGAAACCTAGGCAATGCTTTATAAAGAATTATTTGGTTCACATTTTATGGTGTCTGGAGAGTGGAAGAGAAGTGCATGAGAAAGAAAAGGAAAAACAGCACACCTATTAGCATCTAGAGAGTAGAGATCTTGAATGTGAAACGCTGAATATATATAATGTAAGACATATAAGCTCATAAGCATAAGATATTTTCCATTCTATTATTTATGTACTAGGTAATCAAATCTGTTATTGCAGGTAACCGGTGATCAATAAGGGTATGTGTCTAGTCTTCTCTCAGGAACACTGATTTGGCCAGGTACACTCTCGTCTTCTGCTTTGAGTTATGTTGTTCTCCTTAAGAAATTTTCCCTACTTGTAAAACTTGATGTTTAACAAATTTAAGATCTCCTTTAACAGTTCACTCAATATAATTTGGTTTCATTAGCATCTCACTAATTATAAAAGCAGCTTATAGACAAGAAATAGATGGGAAGCCTTACGTAATTCCAAACACAACATCTTCTTGAATGTTAGGCGTAGTATTGGATTTTGGTTGCTTTGGTAGGATTTTACATACAGCTTGTTACTAGATTCTTTTAGCATCAAGTTGGTGTACTCACGTACAAAGGTTTTGTTGATCTACAGCATATTACCGAAATACACAGTAGCAGAAACCAAAAGTTTGTGGTCTTAGACGACAAACTCTCTGTAATTTTGAACCATGCTTCAAGAAGTGCTTGCATCATCCCCTGTAGAATTTCACAAACCACAATCCCTTCAGTTATATTTGATTAAGGACAACCATAGTTCAAAAATTTAACCGAACAAGAAATCAACTAACTGAACATACAAAAAAACCATATATGTCACACATAAGAATCCACAAAAACTGGAACTGTTATGTTGACCTCAGTGTCTAATTTATGTCCTGGTTTTTCATGGTGTGCGATTTTGGTAAGTTGGAAATTATAAAGTCAATGAAAAGAAACCTAACCTTTTGAAGGGATCAAGACGACGTGCATCTTTGTGTTGTTGGGAGGGAGATGCAACCGAAGGGGATATAATTTTCCGTTTAAAGGGTTTTTGGAACAGATTGATATATCATTCAGACCTGTCTCTTCTTCAAGCTTCTCTTTCAGCTCTTCTAATCCCATTCCCTTGAAACAGAAAAGCTCTTCCTTCGCTCTCTTATCCACATTCCCATCATTGTCCCCAACCCTGTAATAGATTAGTCTCCCATCTGCCTTGACTGGTGAGCAAACCCTGTCATCGGACTGTGATCATAAGATGTGAAAAAAAAAGGCAAAAGGTCACAGCAGTGAATGCAATCATTCCCAAAACTTAAATCTTTCTGATAGGATTACGGCAACCATTCCTTGGTTATGTAATGATGAACATAAGAGTGTAGAGCTGATCAAACCTCTGTTTTGGAAAATCTTGGGGACTTGAGAGAGAATCCTTTGGGTGAATTGGGCTCATCATGATCATCTTTACTTACCTCCAGAAGCTCTGGTGGTGGCGGAGGAGGCGGGAGAGGCGTATAAGCTTGTGGTGCAGCCACTGGTGGTGGTTTCTTCTTTCTGCTTTCCAAAATATCAATGTCCCATAAAACCCAATCCTGTGTGGTTGACCTATGAGGAATATCATGTGTGATTGAGTTCCTCCATGGCGGTAAACCCCCATTAGCACGAAGATACTGTCCATACCTACGCAATTCAAATCTCTCACACCATTCATATTTTGAAGAGACTATGCAAAGAAGAGATGATCTCAGAAGAATATAACGTTAGAGAGAGATCAAATGAAGAAGAGACATACCTCGTCTTGAGCCTAACTTGAACGCCTTCCCGAACGGGTTCCCATTCAGTTGATGAGTCTAGTCGCCGTGGCAGCGTTTGCGTTACTCTCTTGCCGGTCATGCCAAGGAACATTGGGATGTTTGAAGCGGTTAGGTACTTGCCAAAGCAGCTCTTGAGACGGATCACGTTTGCTTCTTCTACAATCTCCACCGTCCATCTAGCGTTCATAGACCTCCCATCCCTATCCTGGTTCACGGAATCTTCGTCATCCTCTGCTAGAAGGTACTTGTCATGGTAGCTACGTAAACGCACGGTTTCAGCCTTCTTGAAAATTTCCATTATTGTTCTCTATAATCAAAATACAAAATCGTTCAAAAAAAGTCATATCATACAAACAAATTTCCTATACAGAATTCGTTAAAAGCCATTTACAAACGGCTTACAATCTTTCCTGCAAAAGTTCATTAAAACGTTTGTTTTAAATTGGAAAAATGAAAGCAATGTGAGCTTTGGCTACCTAAAAACAGGGACCTCTAGATGACCAGGGCTACGATTTTACCTTCAAGGATTGGATTGAAGATGACTCATGCGCAAGATGTTCAGGTACATTGGAAACCCTTTTTTAGTTTCTCTGATTTGGATTAGAGAAAAAGAGGTTTCTTTGTTTTCTTTTTATTTGTGGCAATATATGTATTAGAGATTGTTGTAAAGGGTATATTAGGGAAGTCAATGCATTTATAAATAACTACTTGTATTTGCAGGCATACGTACGTAGGCGTACATGTAGGGAGATTTCATTTCATGAGTAGTCAGTAGACATTCAACCAAAGATCCTCCCATTTAATCAGAGTGTCTCCAAGACTCGAAAACCGAGTCTAAGTCTTCCCTCTTCTTCTTAAATCATGGTCAAATCAACATTTCCTCTTTTTCTTCGTCCTCATCTATATCACAGAGGGCATAACCAGCAATATGTTTCGAACAAGAAAGCCGATGTTTTTAAGGTTACATGAAACAACAAGTGCTGCGAGTGTCCTCTCACAACATTTTAGCCTGTATTCTGAAATGCTAAAAAGTTAAAGAACACCATAATCGAATCTTCTACATAACTATTGAGAGTCTGCTTACTATTACTTAGCTAAACAAAACCTATAAGCTAAAGCATCAACCCTGAATCATATGATCAAAATGCTTTTACTAGCAAGCGAAATGGATTAAAATTCTTTTTACCATTTTTCTCCTTTTTTTCATCAAGTTGGGCCTTCTGAGTCTTCTTCTTAGTCTCCAGAGCTTCAATTAGATCGTTCAGAGATCCATCAGCATCTATCTCACGGTGCTTCTTCATCAACTTCTCCGCGACGTCAGCTGGTGCGATCTTCGTTTCCTTCAATAGAGACT
Organism: Sisymbrium altissimum; assembly: GCA_900406495.1. NCBI lineage: Eukaryota > Viridiplantae > Streptophyta > Magnoliopsida > Brassicales > Brassicaceae > Sisymbrium > Sisymbrium altissimum. The sequence goes on from OVBI01000102.1 coordinate 40,871, forward strand.
CGATTTTTTTGTACAGAGGATGAGAATCACGATCCAGATAGTTCTTGGCGAGAATCTTGAACGCCTCGAAACTACAGTAAGACAGCTCAATGTGCATATCCATTCTCCCTCTCCTGATCAAAGCGGGGTCAAGTTTCTCCAAGTGATTGGTCGTGAAGACAACAATCCTCTCTTGTCCACAAGCAGACCAGATCCCATCTATGAAGTTTAAAAGCCCAGAAAGTGTTACGAAACTCTTGTTTTCTTCTTTGCCTTTCTCTCCATTTGTTTTCGTGCTCACCAAGCTCTCTTTCTCCTTTCTTTCACCCGTAAGATCCAAAGAACAATCAATGTCTTCAATCACAATAATGGACTTACTAGAAGTAGCAGTGAGTAGTTTCCTCAACTCCGAGTTGTTTTTTATAGCTGTGAGTTCAAGATCATAGATACTATAGTTTAAATGATTGGCCATTGCGGCAATCATTGTGGATTTACCAGTCCCAGGTGGCCCATAGAGCAAGTAACCCCTCTTCCAAGCTTTCCCAATCTTCTTGTAGTACTCTTTCCCATTGCTAAACGCAACAAGATCATTCAAAATCTCTTCTTTCTTCTTTGGATCGATAGCTAACGTATCAAAACTCGCGGGATGCTCAAAATCAATGTATCTCCAAAAACTCGCCTTGTTAGAACCCCAATCAGAACTCGGATTGTTAGTGAAGAGCTTCATCTTCTTGTTCTTGGCTTCAATCAACTTTCCTTCTTCAACGACGTATTTCATGTAAGAATTGGTTATAACATCTCGCAAGCGTCGATGGAAAGTGAGCTTGTATGCTCTAAACCCTACAGAATCTGTTACAATCTCCCACCAGACGTTAACTCCTTGGTACTCATCTCGGATTCTAGTCTCGTCTCGTTTCAAGACCAAACCTTTGCTCTCTTTTACTTGGCTTGCTTTGAGATGCTTGGCTTTGTCAGTTGCTTTTGCACCAATGTAAGTCTCGATGGCTGCGAAAGCGTGATTGAATTGGTACTCGTCGTATTCAGAGAAGTTGATTTCGACATAAGGGGAGAAGAAATTGATGAATCTGTCGGAAAATCTCTGGACAAAGGTGAGTTGTTGGATTGTGGAGAGAAGAAACTCTTTAATGGCGATCTTGAGGTGGTTTGGGAAGATCTGTTGGATTGTTGCCCACAAGAAGAATAAACTCGCCAAGCTTGAACCAAATGTATTTCCCATCATCATCATTTTTTTTCATCAAAAACTTTTTTCTCTTTGTAATTACGATTTGGTTGTGTTTGGTTGGGTATGACTGAATTCTGAGTTATGAGTATATACATGTATATATAGTTTGTACGTTTGACGTGAAAGCTGGTCTATTATATGTTTCGACTTGGGAACTCCTTGGGGCCCGAGTGCTATTTTCCATATTTTTTCCCTCTCGTTATAATATAGAAAAATTGTTCAAATCATGAGAGTGTAAAGTCCAATATAGTCGACGACAAGCTCTATTAAAAAAATTTGCACTGTTTGATATCAAAGTTATATGAATGCATGGTCACAAAAAATTAGTCAAGTCCAATAGAGTCAACTTGGTCGGTCTAGTTTACATCATAGCTAGGGATCAGGTTAAAATCTGCATTTACAGTTTTACACACTCTCTAGTTTCTACACCAAACTTCCAAGTTTCATACAACGTAACAAACTTAATATCATATCTAACAAAGCAATGCATATCATGTGACTCAAAATCATATTAGTCTAGTCTCCGCCTGGGAAATTTTGTTGCGGAAGGAAAAAAGAAAGAAATTTTGATGGTTAGAATTTAGAAAGTATTCGGTAGCAAAAGTAGAATTTATGACTAAAGCCACGTACGCAACTTTTACTTTTAGGAAGCTTCGGGGTTTTGTCATTGTCATTGTCATTTTCCTTCCCCATGTCGCGCTCTTCAGTATATCATTCATGTGAATTTCCTTTTTTCCCAAATCTGATTTATTTAAATGTTAAATATAAATCATCAGCTTCGGTCTCATTTTTCCAGTTTCCACGACGTATGCAAGATGACAAGGATGTGTTTGTCCAAATAAAGATCCTTGTGATGTGAACGCTTTGGCGTGCGAGTTAAAAGCAAATTTGACAACCGCTTTTTCTCCTATGGCCATTAAATTATTACAACTTATATGTTAAGGTGATAAGATTTCAAGTCGTCATAAAGATAATAACATCAAAAAAGTTTATATATATATATATATATATATATATGAGCTAATTGACGGTTAGACTGTTTACACACCGTCCAAACTGTTGAATTTTCAAATCCGTCTAAACCTGTCGACTAGGATGTTAAGACCACTTCATTGGATGTTTTAAAATGAATTTCTCACTTATTAAAAAATAAAACATTAAAAAGATGAGAAACACCGTTTTTCTTTTAAAAGATCATGAGATATTCTACCCATACGGCCATACCCATGAAGACACTTATACATTTTTTTATTGGTCAATTTACAAAAAATTAGAATTTAATTATAAAACTAATTAATTACATTAAAAATTATAATAAGATACTGTATTGATGAGAACTCCGATAGAGTTTCTTATGCATTGGACCATATGCTACTACGCTCTACGCTTCTACTATGTCATTATTACGTTCTACTCTGTTTTGATTTGTTATGTTATGCTCCCTGCAAGAAACATAAGATAAAGTGATTCGGCATCATATCAATCATATATACAATTCATGTTACTTCATCATAGCTCTCTTTTGATTCTTATGAGATCGAAAATCAGGTAGCTTGTACTATCCGTAAACTGAAACAGCATACTGACTTGTTTCTAGGCCTCTAATGGTGTTCTTTGGTGGTAATTTTGCAAAAAAAAAGATTCACCAATGTTTCCTCTGGTAGATCCAGATATATAATTGTTTTTTACCAATGTTTCCATGGTTTTCGCAAATGGAAAGCGTTTAAAGAAAAAAAAATTGGCACTTGTAAATACTGTTTTTCTGTTGGTAATAAAACAGAGATAAGACTTTGTTCAAGTGTTTTTCTATTTGTATCTCTGTGTTACAAACTATTGTTTTCTTAGTACTTGGTTTTTCCTTTAGACGTCAGCTTTGTTGTGGGTAGACATAGCTGACCAAAATTCTGAACCTTCTGATTAGCTTAATAGAACACGAACTATTCATAAGATAGACGAGACGAAAATACTTTATAAAAGGGATAATACAATCCAACAGATTCTCTTCTATAGAAAGCAACATATGTAGATATCCTTCAAATTCAATGCTCTTCTTTACCATTTTCTTCAATCTTTTTCTTCTTCTTCTCCTCCTCTTCCTTTGCCTCTTTCTCTGCTTTCTTCTCCCTTTTTCTCTTCTTCTCTTCCTCTTCTTCCTTCTTCTGCTTCGCCTCTTCCTCAACCCTCCTCTTTGCTTCCTCCTTCTCCTCTTTCAACGCTTCGATCAAACGCTTCAAACAAGTCTCTGCCTCTTCCCCTTCTGATTTCGGCAACAGATTCTCCCCAACATCCGCCGGTGTCATCTTGATTTCTTCAACCTCAAGCAATCTCTTTATCTCATCAAAGAGCTCGCTCTCCTCCACATCCAAATAGTTTCTAGCCAACAGCTTAAAAGCTTCGAAACCGCAATACGACATCTCGATATGCTTATCCATCCTCCCTTTCCGAATCAAAGCCGGATCAAGCTTGTCCACAAAGTTTGTAGTAAACACAATGATCCTCTCGCCACCACAAGCCGACCATAACCCATCAATGAAATTCAATAACCCTGATAAAGTTACTTTGCTCTCTTTTTTCTCACCTTCATTTTTCATCATCTTCTTCTCCATTGCGTTCTTGTCATCTCCATCTTCCTCTTCCTCCTCCTTTTTCTTTCTCTGTCCAGTGAGATTAAGCGAACAATCGATATCTTCAATCACAATAATCGACTTCGTAGAAGTCTCAATCAATAACCTTCTCAGCTGTGTATTATCCATAACCGTAGTCAATTCAAGATCATAAACATCATACTCCAAGAAATTTGCCATCGCAGCGATCATGGTCGACTTGCCAGTCCCAGGTGGTCCAAACAAAAGATACCCTCGCTTCCATGCCTTCCCGATCTTCTTGTAATAATCTTTGCTCTTACTAAACTTAATTAGATCGCACTTGATCTCTTCCTTCTTCTTCTCCTCCATAGCTAGAGTATCAAAAGTCGCAGGATGCTCAAACGTTACATGACTCCACTTTGTCTGATTTCCATGGCTCTGTCCGGGAGTATTCGAATAAAGCTTCCTCTCTCTGTTCTTCATCTCTATCGTCTTCCCTTCCCTCATAACATGCTCAAGATACCTCTCTATGATTACTTCTCGGTCACGTCTATGGAACCTCAGCATGTAATATCTCTTTTCATCGGCTGCAGGGTAAAACGAGAACGATTGTCTAATATTCCCTTCTTTCTTCGACTGCCACCAAACCGTAACGTTCTCGAACTCGTCGGTTATCTCTTCCTTATCATCCATACTAAGAACAAGAGACTTGCTTCCTTTGGTTGTGTTGGCTTTGAGCTTCTTGGCTCGAACAGAGGAGTCTTTACTGAGATAGCTTTGTATCCCTAAGTAGACCTCGCTTCGCTTGAAATGCTCTCCGCTGTATTCATGGAAAGTTATTTGGATGTAAGGGTAGAAACGACTGAAGAGTCTTTGAAAGTATGGTTCCAAGCGGTCTCCCACGTGAGGGAACCATTGTTTGAAGATTGTGTATACAAACATCAGGGTCGCTAGAGCAGAGCCTGTATTAGCCCATAGTTGACCCATCGCCGCCATCTTTTTCTGTTGAAGCTCTGTTTTAGGATTTCGGAATAGGTTTATTTAGGTTTCTTGAGTTAGAAGAAAGGTTTCTCAGATGTGTTTAAACTCAGATTATGATCGGAAAGGAATGAGAATATTGGGGAAGAAGATAGTGGTTATGGCACACAAGAGCTTATGACATTTATAATTATACCTTCACATCTATATCAGGATATTAATAAATTTAATTGAGAAGTCTCTGTCAAAAATTTTGGTCACAATAAAAGGTCTCTATCAATAGTATATTATTAATGTTATGTCTGCGTATGCTGTGAGATCACTTGGAAACTACAAAACAAAAAACTGAAAAGAGAAGGAAATTGCACGGATTCCACCATCAATTTCATTATAACTCATATAATATGTATTAAATTAAAAGGTTCATAAATAAAATAGACACCACAACTGTTGTACCAGTAGATGCCAAAAAGAGTCTGAAGTGTATTGCATTTTATCCGATAAAGCAACATGTATTGGTGGACAAGAAACATTTTGATATCCAACTTTCTTAAAAAGCAAGATTTTTAAATTTGATTACCAGAGATATATTATTTATTTAACAAGAATATCGCCGACTCGGAATATAATTCGATAGCACCTAGTCACGTCTCTAACTGTTTGACCTTAACTCTTAAGTATGACTAGATGACGATTGGAGCTTCAATTTTTCGGAAAATATAAATCATAAGATTATATACAGATATTATAAAGGCACTATGAACTTTGACACGATAAGCAAACAACAAAACCCTAGAAATATTAAGATATGTGTATATAGATAACTCATTTTTAAAGTTTTAAAATCCAGCATACCATCTCCATATCTACCTTAAAAATACTACAGTATTATTCATTTTCGTACATGAAAAATCAAGAATCAACTTCCGAAAATGACACAGAAATAAACTAAAACAAATTTGCTGATTTCTCGTGACTCGTGTCATGGTGTGTACATTTACTAATAAAACAAAATTTCGAGGAGGACGTCTTTTTTTAACGTAAGGACGACAATTATTAATATAAGTACGGATAGAGACAATTAAGGAGTGGGTAGGTACTGAGGTCCACTGAACCAAGAAAGTGACCGTCTGTGATTGGACGTTTCCTCTTAGATCGTATTGAAATCTTACCAAACTCTGAATGATCGATGAGTACTCTCGATCATCATCGGCTGCGCCGAGTGCTAAATCTATTGAAACTTGGACTTTGGTAGTTGAAATATTGGGTTTCCCCCCTTGGGAATGAGATTAGCCTAAAGCCTAAACCTTTACCAAAACTCAAAATCTCTATGTCTCTACTTAAACGTTCTTAATTACCTTTGCTTAAATCCGTTGTCACAAATCTTGACTAAGCTCAAAGATAGTCCATATTAAACGCGCATCAAAGAACATGGAACTACAGAATTTCACTTGAGAAAGACTTTCTTCACACGTCAAAACATTGCATTTTTTTCTCTTTTGTTTTTTGCAATCTCTACATATGTTCTACAGCGTGTAAGATGTCAGCTAAAACATAATGAAACACTAACTTCAAAGCGGCTATTTAATTCCATAAGTTCGATCTTACAAGCTGTAGCTAAAGATAAGAAAACACTAATATCAAAGCAGATAATTCAACTGCTAGAATCTCATTTACTTAAACCTGGTTTATCTCCTTCTGTTGTTCGTAGGAGTCTCTTACTTTGCCTCGACTTCATCTGTTCCAAAGCTCGGATCAAACCCTTGAGTGATCCATCAACATCGGATTTACCATCTTTCAACATCAAATGCTCCGCAACATCAGCCGGTGTTATATTCGTTTCTTCCAGCAAAGGCTTAATCTTTCCAAACAAGATATGGGAATCAAGATTCAGATAGTTCTTGGCAAGAATCTTGAACGCATCGAATCTGCAGTAAGACAATTCTATATGCATATCCATCCGACCTCTTCTGATCAGTGCTTGATCAAGTTTCGTCAAGTGGTTCGTTGTAAACACAAGGATTCTCTCTTTTCCACAAGCCGACCAAATCCCATCTATAAAGTTCAATAAGCCAGAGAGTGTAACCGAATTCTTCTTCTTCTCTTTGTTGCTTTCTGCGATGCTCTCTTCTTTAACTTCCCTCTCTCCCGTGAGATCCAAGGAACAGTCTATATCCTCAATCACAATGATGGACTTACTAGTAGTCGCTAGCAACAGCTTCTTCAATTCCCAATTGTTCCCTATCGAAGTTAGCTCAAGATCGTAGATACTATAATTCATTAGGTTCGCCATAGCTGCGATCATCGTAGACTTACCTGTCCCAGGAGGTCCATGCAACAAGTAACCCCTCTTCCAAGATTTCCCAATCTTGTTATAATACTCTTCACCGTCTCTAAACGCCAAAAGGTCACTCATAATCTCATCTTTCTCCTTAGGATCCATAGCCATGGTGTCAAACGTTGCGGGATGCTCGAAATCAGTGCTACTCCATAGATTTTTCATCTGAATCTTCCAATTCCAACTTGGATTATTCATAAATAGCTTAATCGTCTTCTTCCTTTCTTCGATCGATTTCGCTTCTTCCACAACGTAGCTCAAGTAGGAACCAGTCACAACGTCCCAGTTGCTTCTATGGAAAGTAAGCCTACAGAATTTCTTCCCGTTAGCGTCTTTTAGCAACTGCCACCACATCGTCACACCTTCATACTCCTCCTCGACATTATCATCGTCGCGTTTGAAATCCAAAGACTTGCTCCCCTTCACCTGGCTCCCCTTGAGATTCTTCACTTCAGAGTTAACTTTTGCACCAAGGTAGGTCTTGATGGCTTCGTAAGCGTAGTTGTATCTATGCTCGTCAATTTCTCTGAACTTGATCTGAGTGTAAGGCGAGAAGAAGGCAAGAATCTTATCCGAACACTTCTTGAAAAACGGTAACTGTTGGATTGCATTGACGAGCCGCTGCTGGATCGTGATCTTGAGCTGTCGAGGAAAGTATCTCCTCAGAGTTTCCAAGATGAAGAAAAGACCCGCAATGTTTGATCCAATTGTTGTTAAGCTATCTCCAAACATTGGCTTTACGATCGGGTTTCTTTTGCTTTTCTTCATCTGAAGAAGCTTCTGATCTTTTCTCAGTTTGGCTTGGCTCATAATCTCTGTTTGATCCTATGTATTTATACAGGTCTTCAAAGTGCCGACCTGTAAGTTTCTTAAATTCATGGCTCTTTTGTGAATTTGTGCTTTTAATTATTATTGTGAGCATATTATTTGTGACATAATTGAATATTCCATATTTTCTCTTACTAAAAACAAGAATATTTTATTTATTAAAAACTGGAATAATAGATTATAATAGTATGGTAATAATATATTTTACTTGCTTCTTTGAAAGAAAAAAAAATCATATTTCTATTATTGTAGGTTTTCAAGTTTTCTCCACATGTAGTATTCATGTTCTTGAATGTTCTTCAATCTTGGGTACGAATTTGACTGAAATAACTCAAAGATATTTTTTTTATATGAATTCGACATTTTTGTTTATTTTTTTTTGTAGATAAAAATTTACGTCATACGTCGTATGGGGACCAATCTGATATTTGACCAATCTGTGGCTAAAGCTATTAAATTGGCATTGTAAATTGTACCCGGAATTCAAAGAAAAAGAAAAAATTCGTTTCCCATTTTTTTTTGTAGATCAATTGTTTTTTCTTGACATAAATTATTGATCTACAAAAAATGGGAAACGAATTTTTTTCTTTTTCTACCAAGTTAAATCACACTAATATTGCAAAACCAAAAGACCCCAAATTTGTGTGATTTGCATATTTCTTAATTCTTATGAAAGCACTTGTACTAATATATAAAAGATCTAAGTAAGCTTCAAAAGTCTTTTTTTCAAAAAGTTGAGTGGGAGATAGCCAATAGGCAAAAGAAAAATGAAAAGTAGAAAGAGTAGTTTGTTGTCAGACTCAGACCATAAAGATACTTTTCTTCGTGGCAGTACTGAGAAGATGGTTGCTTGGGGAGCAAGGTACCATCTTTTCATCTCTGCAGATTCCGCCGTAGAGAATCTCTTAGTGATCCACTTTGAGTTTCATATAATTAATTGGACCAAGACTTATACAAAATATATGTTTCCATAAAAAAAAAAAACAGGAAAAAGTTAACCACTAGTGGTACGGTCCGTCGTGAGAAAAATACACAAACAAGCTAGAACTTAATTAACTTTTAAAAGACTCTTGATTTTTAACACAAAACGGAGTTAAATCATTATCAATGCATAGAATAGACTACAACTTTGAGGTAATTGCTAATTAAAATCTTGGGTGAAAAAAATCTGCTCTGTACGTAAAAGTAAATGAATTCTCACTAGTGACTACAAAAACTCCTGTTATATCACCACCACCACTTTACTTTATTGGTTCTTCCACAAGTGGTCCAGAAACTAGTTTGGTCCCCACACCTAGCTTCGAGCTCATAGCATCTTTCATGACTTAAGCAAATAAACCAAAATCTTCGAATACTTTCTGTCAAAATTCGTACTTAAGAACATGAAAATTACATGTGGAAAAATATGTACAAGACGAATCCAAATTTGCAGTCTCCCCTCTCAATATTACCACAATTTCATATTAAATATAACAATAAATTTCGGGCATTTACTTTAAGACACTCGAAAGGTGTAAAACAATAAATAGAGTGTGAGTTCGTTGAGGAGTTTCGTTACAAAACTCTCAAGAGGAAAAAAGAAAAGAAAAGCAAAGAGTTTCCTGAAACAGAAAGATGCTTGAGACCGGAGCAATTTGGGGATTCACAGGCTCGACGATGACAAGGCTTATGTTCTTCTGGGCGATGTACAATCAGTTTTTCCCTTATCAGCTCCGAGTCCATATAGAGAAATACGTTTACAAATTGATGGGATGGGCTACTACTTCTGTTCACATCAAGTTCAACGAGTATAGAGAAGAAGGTCTCAAGAAGAGTGAAGCTTACAACTCCATACGCAACTACTTGTCCTCCAAGTCAACGGCTCGTGCAGGGAGACTAAAGGCTAACGAAAAGAAAGACAGCAAAACGTTGGTGCTTAGTTTGGACGATCACGAGGCAGTTGAAGATGTGTTCGATGGTGTGAAGGTAAAATGGTCTTCGAATGTGAGCAAGAGCGAGAGTCAATCTAACACGAGCGGTAATCATAATGGTTCTGAGGAGAGGAGGTTCTTCACTCTTAGTTTCCATAGGAGTCACAGAGAGATGATCGTTGGGAGTTATCTTGAGCATGTTTTGAGAGAAGGGAGAGAGATTGAGTTGAAGAACAGAGAGAGGAAGCTTTACACTAATAACTCGAGTCACAGCTGGTCTTCTTTGAGGGAAGGAAAATGGTGTAATGTTCCTTTTCATCATCCAGCTACGTTCGAGACTTTGGCTATGGATCCTGAGAAGAAAGAAGGGATTAAGAAGGAACTGGTTAAGTTTACCAATGGGAAAGACTATTACAAGAAGGTTGGGAAGCCATGGAAGCGAGGTTATCTCTTGTTTGGTCCTCCTGGGACTGGTAAATCGACGATGATCTCTGCTATGGCTAATTTCTTGGAGTATGATGTGTATGATCTTGAGCTAACGACCGTGAAGGATAACTCGGATTTGAAGAAATTGTTGTTGGACACAAAAGGGAAATCTATTATTGTGATTGAAGATATTGATTGCTCGCTTGGTGTTACGGGGCAGAAGAGGAAGAAAAAGGAGGAAGAAGAAGACGATGAAGAAGAAGAAGAAGAGGAGGGGAAGAAGAAGTCATCTGAGAGGGCGTTTTTTGAAGAAAGAGAACGGAGCAGGGTTACTTTGTCGGGGCTATTAAACGCCATTGATGGATTATGGTCAGCTTGTAGTGATGAGAAGATTATGGTGTTTACAACGAACTTTGTGGATAATCTTGATCCGGCGTTGATACGCAGAGGAAGAATGGACAACCACATTGAAATGTCTTATTGCAGGTTTGAAGCTTTTAAGGTTTTGGCTAAGAACTACTTGGAGGTTGAGTCACATGATTTGTATGGAGAAATCAAGAGATTGATAGAGGAAACCGACATGTCTCCTGCTGATGTTGCTGAGAATCTGATGCCCAAATCTGATGAGGAAGATGCAGATATTTGCCTTAAGCGTTTAGTTAAGTCTTTAGAGGAAGAGAAGGAGAACGCGAGGAAGTTGGCTGAGGAAGAGGAGAAGAAGAAAGCAGAGAGGGAAGCTAGGAAGAAGAAGAAGAAGGCAGAGAAAGAAGAGAAGAAAAAGTTGGTTTATTATGTTTGAAGGAGAAGGAAGCAGAGGAAAACGGCGACGGTTAATTCACTTCTACAACAAGAAAACTAGAAATAAGAATCGAAATTTGCTTTACCTAGATCACTAATCATGTTATAAGTATTGAGTTTATTGAGTATCTGAAGATTAATAATGTTTTTTTTTTTTTAATATTGAGTACTTTAAGATTCATCATGTGTTTGATGCTTTCTCTCGGTTACAGATATATCTAATGATTACCTATTACCACAGCCGACGTATCTCAGTATATTAGGTGGATCACTGAAACTGAAAAAGAAGCTATCCAAGTATATCCAGTCAGATCATCCTCTAAATATATCATTTTGGAAAGAAAAAGTATCTCTATAGATCAAATTTCCAACTTCATAGCTAATAGGGAAATCGGATATTTGTTACCAAGAAAAACATAACATGTTGCAAGATGAATCGTAAAATACTCAATCAGAAAATAACTAATAAGAACATCAAGAATTAGCTCATAGTGTCAAGCAAATTCCGATCCTTAGTTTTTGTTTTCTCGTTGTTGGAGAAGTGAATCAATCAACCGCATTTCTGGATTATGGTATCAACTAGTTTTACAACGTCTATTTGTCCTTCCTCTGTTTTTCTTCTTCTTATTCTTTTTCCCTTTCTTCTCTGCTTCCTTCTTCTTTTCTTCCTCAGCCAATTTCCTCGCTTTCTCCTTCTCTTCCTCCAAAGACTTAACCAAACGCTTAAGACAAATGTCTGCATTTTCTTCATCAGATTTCGGCATCAAATTCTCTGCAACATCAGCTGGAGACATGTCTGTTTCCTCAAGCAATCTCTCAATTTCTCCATAAAATTCATGTGACTCAATCTTCAAGTAGTTCTTAGCCAAAACCTTAAACGCTTCAAACCTATAATAAGACATCTCAATGTGGTTGTCCATTCGTCCTCTGCGTATCAATGCCGGGTCAAGCTTATCCACAAAATTCGTCGTAAAAACCAATATCTTCTCGTCACTACAAGCTGACCATAACCCATCAAGGGCGTTTAGTAGCCCTGACAAAGTAACCTTGCTCTGATATCTTTCTCCATATAGGATCTTCTCAAGTTCCTTCTTCTTCTCCTCCTCTTCTTCTTTCTCTTATGTCCCGTAAGACCAAGTGAACAATCAATATCTTCAATCACAATGATAGATTTGCCTGTCCTGTCCAACAATAACCTCTTCAGCTCTGAGTTATTACTCACAGTCGTGAGCTCAAGATCATACACATCATAATCCAAGTAATTCGCCATGGCAGAAATCATCGTAGATTTGCCTGTCCCCGGAGGTCCAAACAATAGATAACCTCTCTTCCACGGCTTCCCAATCATCCTGTAGTAATCTTTCGCTTTACTAAACTTAATCAAATCTTTCTTGATACTTTCTTTCTTCACAGGATCCATAGCTAGAGTCTCGAACGTAGCTGGATGATGAAAAGGCACGTTGCTCCACTTTCCTTCCTTCCAAGACAACCAGTCTTGACTCGAGTTATCAGCGTAAAGCTTCCTCTCTCTGTTCCTCAACCCAATTTCTCTCCCTTGTCTCAAAACGTGCTCAAGATAACTCTCAGTGATCATATCTCTGTGCCTCCAATAGAAACTAAGAGTCAAGAACCTTCTCTCTTCAGAACCATTACCACCACGGCTCGTATGAATAAATCGACTCTCAAACTTTCTCACATTTGAAGACCATTTCACCTTCACACCATTGAACTCATCTTCAACAGCCTTGTGATCGTCCAAACTAAGCACCAACGATTTACTGTTTCTTGTTTCGTTGGCCTTCAATCTCTTTGCACGAGCCTTTGATTTTGAGGATAAGTAGTTACGTATAGAGTTGTAAGCTTCACTTCTCTTGAGACCTTCTTCTGTATACTCGTTGAACTTGATTTGAACAGAATGTGAAACCGATCCCACCAGTTTGTAAACGTATTCCTCTATCTGGACTTGGAGAAGGTAAGGGAAAAACTGTTTGTATATCGCCCAGAAGAATATAAGAGTCGTCATCGTCGAGCCTGTGAAGCCCCACATTTCTCCAGTCTCAAGCATCTTTGTGTTGATTGCGCTTCACGAAAACTCTCTTTGCTTTTTTTATTTCTCTTGAGAGTTGAGGAGACTTTGTCTAAGTTGTGCTCTGTTTTTGTCTATTTGCTTTTTAACCATTCACTCTCTATTTATCATACGCATGACACAACTTTCTAGTGTCTCAGAAAAGGTCACGGAATTTACTGCTATTTCGATAACAGAAATTTCTATATATTATAATGAAATTCGTGTGATATTGAGGGAGCCTACGCATGTGGGGTTCGTATTCAACATATTTTTGTTCAGTGTTCACATGTAGTTTTTCATGTTTTTGGGTACGCGTTTGACGAACATTGTTTTACGATTTTATTTATTTATTATCTGGTTAGATCATGAAGATGTTATGAGCTTGAAGCTAGGCGTGGGGACCAATCTGATTTTTGAGTAGTGAGTGCTATCCAATTCTCGATCTTACACTTTTATTTGGATTTAAAATATGGTCTGTTTTTTCACTTTGAATTTAAATTAACTTTGATTTGTAAAAGAAAAACACTTTGATAGATGGATGATTTCAGCTTACTTTTCAAAATTTAAATAGTCTATTCCATATAGAAGAATCTCACGAATTACGTGATAGTAGTAGATTTTAGTACACATTAGTAGTATTCTTGATGCCGATCAAATGATTAAACAAAATATGCCACCAAAAATAATAAATTCACTTGATATGCTTCACTTAGGGTTTCAATGTTTCTTCCTCTGCTTTCTTTTTCTTTTCTTCGTCTGCTTTCTTCTTCTCCTCTTCCTCTGCTTTCTTCTTTTCTTTTGCCTCTGCTTTCTTCCTTGCTTTCTCCTTCTCTTCCTCTAAAGACTTAACCAAACGCTTAAGGCAAATATCTGCATCGTCCTCATCAGATTTGGGCATCAGATTCTCAGCAACATCAGCAGGAGACATGTCGGTTTCCTCAAGCAATCTCTGGATTTCTCCATACAAATCATGTGACTCAATATCCATGTAGTTCTTAGCCAAAACCTTAAAAGCTTCGAACTTGCAATAAGACATCTCAATGTGTTTGTCCATTCTTCCTCTACGTATCAATGCCGGATCAAGCTTATCCACATAATTGGTTGTCAACACTATGATCTTCTCACCATCAGAAGCTGACCATAACCCATCAATGGCGTTTAATAGCCCAGACAATGTCACTTCAGCTTCCTTTTTATTCTTCTTCTCCTTTGTCTCATCGTTGTCTTCTTCCTCATTTGTCTTCCTCTTATGCGCCGTAAAAGGAAGCGAGCAATCAATGTCTTCTATCACGATGATACTCTTCCCTGTTGTATCCAACAACAATCTCTTCAACTCCGAGTTATCCTCCACGGTAGTCAGCTCAAGGTCATAGACATCATACTCCAAGAAATTCGCCATGGCAGAGATCATCGTCGACTTCCCCGTCCCAGGGGGTCCAAACAAGAGATAGCCTCGCTTCCACGGCTTCCCAATTTTCCTATAGTAATCTTTCCCTTGACTAAACCTAATCAAATCCTTCTTGATCTCCTCTTTCTTTTCAGGGTCCATAGCCAAAGTCTCGAACGTAGCCGGATGATTAAATGTAACGGTTCCCCACTTTCCTTCCCTCAAGTAAGCCCAATCATCAGGCGAGTTATTAGTGTAAAGCTTCCTCTCTCTGTTACTCAACCCAATCGCTTTCCCTTGTCTCAAAACATGCTCCATATATCTCTCCACAATCATCCCTCTGTGTCGCCTATGGAAAGTTAGTGAAAAGTATCTTCTCGTCCTCGCGTTAGGTTTACTATCGATCGTACTCACGCTCAAATTCCACTTCACCTTCACACCTTCGAAAAAATCTTCAATCTCCTCGTGGTCATCCACACTAAGCACCAACAACGACTTGGTGTTTTTAGACTCGCTGGCTTTCAATCTCTGAGAACGAGCCGTCGAGTTTGCAGATAGGTAATGGCGAATCGATTCGTAGGCTGTGCTTCTCTCCAGACCCACTCCGGTATACTCGTCGAACTTGATCGACACCCATCCCATCATCTTGTAAACTAATTTCTCGACGTAAAGTTGGACTTGGTATGGCACAAATTGTCTGTACATTGACCAGAAGAACATTAGACTCGCCATCGCTGTGCCGGCGAATCCCCATATTGATCCTGTACTCGCTGGAATCATTGCGTTTGGTTGCTACGGAAATACTCGTTGCATGCGTTAATTTATACATGACAATGATTTTTTTTTTGAACTATCAGACCAGTATTGTTTCCTAATTTTGTATTGGAAAAGTTAAGTTTTGTGTGTGTTTCCTTTATTGCTATGGCCTATGGGGTACCTTTTCCAATTTAAAATGTGATGTGAGCATGCGTCCTTAATTGAATTAAGATTTTCCTTTTCGGTTGTTTAAGCATGTAGGGTAGGGTGTAAATTAACGGCCTATTAAATAATGGAATATGGGACAGAACAAAATGGATTTCACCATTCATTCCTGTAATGTAACGGACTCTTGCGTCTTTTTTGTTCCTGCAAATATACTTTCAATTAAAATTCGAGTCTCGAAATTCCACTCTTTTATCGCAATCTGTTTTTTTTTTAATGAATATAAAATTTAATTCAACAAAAAAGAACAGTTTTACAATGAATGCATCATAGTAATTTGAACATCAGCTGAAACATGAGAGAGAGAGAGAAAAAAAGTTGTGATTCATGCTCGTCATCTAGATACAAAGCATGCCTGTAAAGCACCTTCGTAGCACCATCTGTTTCCCGAAGCGACAAGACTCTGTTTCCATCAACTCTTTTTTTTCTTCCTTAAAAAGAATCTTTATAAAAAAAACAGGAAAAAAAAAACAATAGAGACAACAACTGCGATCAATTTTTTGTAAATTGTCCAAGAAACAACGAAAAAGTGGACACTTGAGCATGATAGGGATCTTATAAATTGAGCTTGTACACTTGGACCCTTCCTCACGGAATCTATTTGAAAATTATTCTTTTATCATTAAAGAGAGAGGAAAAAACAAGACAAACAATCTACAATTAGTATTAAGAACAGTTTCACATAGGACACCATGATTTATTTTTTTCATTAAAAATAGGGAAAATATATCTGAATAATACCAACATACAACTGTAGACAACAATAGGTTTCAAAATGATTTCATCATATCTTTGATCAATTCTTACTACCATTTTCCTGAGAAAAGTCGACGTTTTCCTATACTTTCATTTTCTTCTTTTTCTCTTCTTCTTGCTCTGCTTTCCTCTTCTTCCTCCTCGCTTCCCTCTCTGCTTTCTTCTTCTTTTCTTCCTCAGCCAACTTCCTTGCTTTCTCCTTCTCTTCCTCCAAAGACTTAATCAAACGCTCGAGGCAGATATCTGCACCTTCATCATCAGATTTCGGCATCAAATTCTCAGCAACATCAGCAGGAGACATATCTGTTTCCTCTACCAATCTCTGGATTTCTCCGTACAAATCATGTGACTCAATCTCCAAGTAGTTCTTAGCCAAAACCTTAAACGCTTCAAACCTGCAATAAGACATCTCAATGTGGTTGTCCATTCTTCCTCTACGTATCAATGCCGGATCAAGATTCTCCACGAAATTGGTTGTGAACACTATTATCTTCTCACCATTACAAGCTGACCATAACCCATCAATGGCGTTTAATAGCCCTGACAAAGTAACCTTACTCTCTTTCTCACCTCTTTCACTCTTTAACTTCTTCTCCTCTTCATCCATCTCTTCGTCTTCATCATCATCATCATCTTCCTCCTTTCTCTTCTTTCTCTGTCCCGTCAACTTAAGTGAACAATCGATATCTTCAATCACAAAAATAGACTTCCCTGTAGTGTCCAACATTAGTTTCTTCAACTCCGAGTTATTCTTCACGGTCGTTAACTCAAGATCATACACGTCATAATCTAAGAAATTCGCCATTGCAGAAATCATAGTCGACTTCCCTGTCCCAGGTGGTCCAAACAAGAGATAGCCTCGCTTCCACGGCTTCCCAACTTTCCTGTAGTAATCTTTGGCTTTACTAAACCTAATCAAATCCTTTTTGATCTTTTCTTTCTTCTCAGGATCCATAGCCAAAGTCTCGAACGTTGCAGGATGATCAAAAGGAACGTTGCTCCATCTTCCTTCCTGCCAAGAAGAAAAATCTTTACTCGAGTTGTTAGTGTAAAGCTTCCTTTCTCTGTTCCTCAACCCAATCTCTTTCCCTTCTCTCAAAACATGATCAAGATAAGTCTCTGCGATCATCTTTCTATGCCGCTGGTGAAAACTCAGAGTCAAGTACCTTCCCTTGTTCTTAGATTGATCTTTGTTGTTTCTCACACTCAAGGACCATTTCACCTTCACACCATTGAACACGTCTTCAACTGCCTCGTGATCGTCCAAACCAAGCACCAACGATTTGCTGTTTTTGGATTCGTTGGCCTTTAATCTCTGAGCACGAGCCGTTGATTTCGAGGATAAGTAGTTGTGTATCGCATTATAGGCTTGGCTTTTCTTGAGACCTTCTCCTGCGTATTCGGCGAATCTGATGTTAACATAATTCGAGACCAAACCGATCATCTTGTTAATAGAATTCCCCACGTAGTCTCGGAGTTCGTCAGGAATGAATCTTTGGTACAAAGCCCAAACGAACATAAGGTTTGTCATCGTCATGCCGGTAGAACCCCAAATCGCTCCGGACTGAAGCATCTTTTTTGTGTTTCTGTTGTTTCTCTATGAGACTACGATCTGTTTGTAGAGATTGATGAGAGGATATGATATAAAGAATATGAAGAATAATGCTAAAGGTTACATATGTTTTTATACTACACAGATTTCCTGAACACATATACATATGTAAATACTCTCTATACAGTAATTATACAAGAATTACTAAATATCCTAGATTCTTCTATACTGTTTTCACTACTAATATACTTCATACTCTGCAACAAGGGTTATTTTTGTCAGTTGGATTTTTCTTTTCTTTATAAGTTGTGTCTTGCATGATCTTTTTAGTCTTTAGGGGTTAAGTTTAGAGAAGTAGATCTTACGTAGGCTTGGTCATATCATCATCTGACTTGTCAGAGGCTCAGAGCCACTTAGATTAGAAAAACTTGGAGAACCAATATGTATAAGAGCTTAAGAAGATAATAGAGGATCTTTGATTTTTAATTACCCTATATCTTCGTGTTGTGAATCTAGTCCTACAAATATAAACATAAAGATGGTAAAGAAAATGACGTGTTGGTGACATTTATCAATATCTTTTTTCTATCTTGGGTCTACAGATCTTTGTTAAGATTCTAAAAGAAAAAGTAGATCTAGCTACTAGAAAAAAGATTCAGAATTGGATATTTGAAGATGAAAAGGTAATATAATAATTAGTGGAGAGGGGGAGAAGAAATGAGAACTTTAAGATATTTTCAGAATCTTTCTTTGACATGTGTTAATAGACTAATAGTTTAAGATTTTTTAAATATTAAAAGTTTAATTAAATAATTATATTTTGTTAAAGTATTAATATTATTAAGTGTAGATACTGAGTTTTGAGAAATTTTAACTGGTGGATATATGTCCTCTAATTCCTAGTCCAATGTTGTATATGATATCATAGAAGTTAGAACAAGTACCTTTTTTATTGATAACAAAAAAAAGATCAAGTATGTGTTTGGCAGAAACTGATAAATTGTTATTCTTTAGGTACAGCATTGCTAAAAACAATAAAAGTTTATAACTTACTTTTTGCATTCAAATTTATATCGTAGCACCATGCAACACACAAATCACCACAAATAAACAAAATACATTAGGCGTCACTAGGTTCTTTTCCTCATACTTTTCAGTTGGTACCATTTCTCTCAGAAAGATCTCCGTTTTCTTTCGAGCCATTAACCTTTTCTTTCTCCTTCTTATCTTCTTCCCCTGTCTTCTTCATCTCGTCTGCTTCCTCTGTCTTCTTCTTCTCCTCTGCTTCCTCTTTCTTCTTCTTCTCTGCTTCCTCTTTCTTCTTTTTCCTCTTCTCTTCCTTCTCTGCTTTATTCTTCTCTTCTTCCTCAGCCAACTTCTTTGCCTTCACCTTCTCTTCCTCCACAGTCTTGACCAAACGCTTGATGCAGATGTCTGCATCTTCTTCATCAGATTTCGGCATCAAAGTCTCTGCAACGTCGGCAGGGGACATGTCGGTTTCCTCGAGCAACCTCTCGATTTCTCCATACAAATCGTGTGACTCGATCTCTAAGTAGTTCTTAGCCAAAACCTTGAATGCTTCAAACCTGCAATAAGACATCTCAATGTGGTTGTCCATTCTTCCTCTGCGTATCAGAGCCGGATCAAGCTTATCCACAAAATTCGTTGTGAATATGATAATCTTCTCATCGCTACAAGCTGACCATAACCCATCAATGGAGTTTAATAGCCCTGACAGAGTAACTTTACTCTGTTTCTCATCTTCCTTTTTCTCCTTCTTGGCAGTATCCTTCTTCTTCTCTTCATCATCTTCTTCATCTTCCTCTTTTTTCGTCTTCCTCTGCCCCGTGAGATCGAGGGAGCAATCAATGTCTTCAATCACAATGATAGACTTACCTTTTGTATCCAACAACAGCTTCTTTAGCTCTGAGTTATCCTTCACGGTCGTTAGCTCAAGATCATACACATCATAGTCCAAGAAATTCGCTATAGCAGAGATCATCGTCGATTTCCCTGTCCCCGGGGGACCAAACAAGAGATAACCTCGCTTCCATGCCTTCCCAACTTTCTTGTAGTAATCTTTCCCTTTGCTAAACTTTATCAGATCCTTCTTAATCCTTTCTTTCTTATTAGGATCCATTGCCAAAGTCTCGAATGTCGCCGGATGATGGAAAGGAACATTGCTCCACTTCCCTGACCTCCAAGGATACCACTCTGAGCTGGAGTTATTAGTGTAAAGCTTCCTCTCTCTGTTCCTCAACCCAATCGCTTTCCCTTCTTTCAAAACATGATCAACATAAGTCTCAATGATGATCCCTCTGTGTCGCCTATGGAAAGTAAGCGAAAAGTGCCTTCTCTCATGCGAGCTGCTCCGGCCATAATTAGACTGCGTCTGAATCTGGTTCACATTTGAAGACCACTTGACCTTCACACCTTGGAACACATCTTCAACTTCCTCGTGATCGTCCATACTTAGCACCAACGATTTGCTGTCTTTCTTTTCGTTAGCCTTTAACCTCTTCGCACGAGCAGCGGAATTGGTGGATAGATAGTTGCGTATGGCGTCATAATTCTCGCTTCTCTTGAGACCTTCGTCTGTGTACTCGGCGAATTTGATGTGAACGTGAAAAGAGACCCATCCGATCATCTTGTATGCGTATTTCTCCACGTAGACTCGGAGATGGCGAGGGACGTATTGTGAATACATCGCCCAAAGGAACATAACGCTCGTCACCGTCGTGCCGGTTATTCCCCATATTGCTCCGGTTTCAAGCATTTTTTTTATTTGCTTGTGTATCAAGACTATTTGCTCGTGTTGAAGTTTGCTCTGATTTGGTTTCATTGCTCCATTACCTCTCTTTATACTAATCCAGGAAGATACCACGAAATATCTGATTAATTTACAGGAAACTGATCATGTTCATGCATATGTAAAAATATTATTATGATGTGGAATCGTTACGTATTATATTGTTTCGTAATAACTTTTAATATACTTTTAGGGTGACAATAGATAAATAACGTCACTAGGCCTTGTCGTTTACGATCTTAGTTTTTAGGATTAGGTGAAGGGTGGTAGAAAATTGTCTATATAGGCTTTGCTCCTGGCAACATACGAGGAGCCACTTAAATTTTTTTAGGATTTATAATATTCGGTAAAGTATGAGCCACTGATCATTTTTTTCCTAACGAAATCATTATTTTTTTACTTTGTTCCTTGTTATTTTATAATTCTAGTCAACATGTGGTAAACTATAGTACACCTTCGACTACAAGTTTAGCCTTTTTCCTTTTGTCTGTTTTTGAAAATAAGAGTTAACAGCTAAGCCTCATTGACGTAAGGTCGACGTTCGTTTCTTTATCTTCGGTGAGTCTATGAAATTTGACACGTAATTTCTCACATAAAAAGTAGCTTCTGAAAGAAATTATATACGATAGGACAATGACAGGTTATGTCCTGAAGAGCACTGGCATCTGAATCTGATAAATGAGTATAAACGTCTTCACGTTGCCGATCCTATCACGTTAAAAAAATTGGAACTGAAGTCTGAAACATTAAGAAGTTCACACGTTGTCTTCAACTAAAATCGAATGATAGATCTCTAGTCTCTACGAAGTTACATCTTGAAACCCTATCAATCAGTCAATCACCACAACACCACATGCGGACTAACTCACGAAAATTCGTCAAGAAAAATATAATTATATAGATTTAAAAATTAAAAATGGTTTACGGCTACTCAATTAAATAATGACAACAAACCCATATTAAAAATGTGTCGGCTTGTTGATGCCATTAAATTTGTTAGTACACGCGGGTGTGCTTAGAGCAGCATGCTTACCGATGCTTTCTTCCTGGGATGACGTCAATTGAATCACACCTACGATCAAAATGGACTCTCAAACCTAACCAAAACCAAATATTTATAGTTTAATAACCGAATCTAAGACCAACGAATTTGTTTCCCATAAACTCATTCGCTTTTATTACTTAAAAGCAAAATTGAAAATTGGGTCTATATATGTATCTTATAAACTCATTTGTATATTAATTAATATAAATATAGCACAAGTTGAAAACGTTTTTTTCTAATTGTATGTGTAATTTTTTTTCAATTATTATTTTACTAAAGCTGGACCGAATGGAATTTTCAACTTATGAACTGCAATATTTAACCAAAACGAGCTCTCTCATCTCACACGCACTAATCACTATCATGAAATTGGGCTTCAAAAGGCTCATTAAGAAAAAAATCGAAAGCCCAAATGAAAAGCGGCTACCAGTCATTCTTGTTGAAAGCTTTTTAGACAATCATCAACTACAAACGCATAATTTCTTTTCACAATACAAAGAGACAACTTGTCAAAATCCTGAGCTTTTTCCATTATAAACTCAAACGAGAGAGTTTCACAGTACTAATGGCAGAAACAAACAAGAGCACCTCCTCAGTTAGCATACATAACTTTCACAGTTAGTTTCTGAGTCTAGCGATAAAAGCTTGTAAGTAACAGTGAGGAAGAAACTGGTTCAGATCCTTTGTCTACAAAATGGATTTCTCCCGAGTAAAACCGCAAGGTGTTGTTATTTCATAACATCCTAAGAAGATGGGTTTCTCTATGTATGTGAAATCAAACTGCAAGTGAGTAGAGGAGGCTTCATGAAACCAGTGTCCGTATAAAGGATTTGCAAAAGACACATGTTGATTGTGTCAACTTTCAAAATCTCGAAAATTCAGATGCAAGTGCTCTTCAGGACAATGTGTTATACTAAGCTAGATAAACATCCTAAACACACAAGATGTTGGTTGTCTATTACCAGATTTACAGCTCTTGGTTAATCATTCATCTTCACATACTATATACATACACTCATAGAGGAGCTCGAATGTGTTGTTAGCAACAGACAAAACAAAACCCATTCGCATGAGAAGTAATTATCCCGAAACGCAAGAACTATAATGAAACTAGTTAAAATTGTATGACTTGTGATAATCTTTTAGCAATGATATGGTGAAAGTGTTTTGGCAGACCATGAACAACTTAATTTCAGACAGATTCCATGAAGATCACAATCAATAGGCACTAGTACTAATTTCACATCATAGAACCTCTCTTCCCCAATATATATTCCGATGATTACGAGCAAAAACCATGAAATTTCCAAAGATTAAGAAATGATTAAGAAACATAAGATAGAACTAAGAGTCTGAAACACTGAATTAATAATCCTTAAAAGGTAGGAGCAAAGATCCACATCATCCATTAGAATCTCACAACCAAAAAGAAAACACTAGAAATTAAAAAAAGCGATCAACTTTTTATCAGAATCAATCGAAGAGACTCATCATGCCTTCACCATCGTCCGATTCCTCTTTCTCCTCTTCAACCTTCTTCGTTTCAGCCGCTGGCTCAGCCGCGGAAGGAGCGTCGCCTCCAGCTCCGGCCACCATCGCAACAGCTGCACCACC
Source organism: Sisymbrium altissimum (assembly GCA_900406495.1). Classification (NCBI taxonomy): domain Eukaryota; kingdom Viridiplantae; phylum Streptophyta; class Magnoliopsida; order Brassicales; family Brassicaceae; genus Sisymbrium; species Sisymbrium altissimum. The sequence continues at coordinate 64,168 of OVBI01000102.1, forward strand.
GCCTGAGAGTGCCGCCATCTTCTCCCTCCCAGCCGCGATCAGCTCCGTCACATCGTGATCCTTCACGAGAGAAAACAGCAGATCCGTCTTCTCCTCATCGAACTCAGCGCCAACGGAATCGAAGATGTTCTTCAGATCATCTTTCGTTGGCTTCTCGTTTCCGGCGAGTTTCGCTAGGAGAAATGCTGCGATCACCTTCATCGTCTCTCTCTCTCTCTCTCTCTGCAAGATCGAATGGTAAAAACACAAAGTGATAGTGACTGACTGCTAGGGTTTGTGCAAGCTCTGTATATAAAGGACTCTCTCTCTCTCTTATTAGCCAATCCCATAATGCGGGGAGAGAGCTTTAGGGTTTTCCGTACGTACGGTACACGAAAAGAGAGCCGGTAATGGGCCCATGCTGCAGGCCTTTATTGGGCTTCATTTTAAACGAATGCAACTTGGAAATATCATACAACTTGTTTGTTTGGTCAACAATAAAGAATTAAATGTTTTCTGGTAAAAAGGAGTTAAAGAATCTACTTACTTACTAGTCAAAGGGAGGAAAAAAAATACAGTGGGCGCTCTTTAATGCTTTTAAAAAGGGACGAGATTGTTCGATCGCAAAACTACGGGAAACAAATTGAGAAGAAGGAATATTCTTGGGGTGAGAATTGAGATTGAATAATAATACAATTGATTACGTCGGGTCTTCTTCGCTAGCAAAAGTCTGTTGTTTTTCTCTGGAAATTTTTGCGGATGGATTCTCGATATTTTCTCTCATTTTCACTCTGTCTTATCCTGATTTTCCCTCCAATTTCATCTGCTTCCATCAGATTCATCTCTCGATGGAGTAACAGGTTAGCTCTCTCGTATGATGCTCATGGATTCGATTCTCTTTCTTTCACGAATTTGGTTGACTGATAAATTTTGTGTGTGTTTTGTGGGCAGAGATGGGTCTGTGATTAAGCAGAAAACGAGTGCTTCCTCTTTAGTCTTTGATCCAACTCGTGTCACTCAGCTCTCTTGGACACCGAGGTTTGTTGCTTTCGTCTATCTGAGAAAAGCTCTGATTTGTTTATTATTTTTGTTGTAGTAATTTTTGATCAAAGTATGTGACTTTTGTGATTTCTTCAGGGTCTTCTTGTACAAGGGACTTCTTTCAGATGAGGAATGTGATCATTTTATCAAATTGGTACAATCAAATAGATTTTTTTTTTTTAGAACTGGTGATGATCAAAGGACTGTGTGACTGAATTCAGAAACTTTGTTTGGATTTGACATTGTTTTTGTAGGCGAAAGGGAAGCTTGAGAAGTCAATGGTTGCGGATAATGATTCGGGTGAGAGTGTAGAAAGTGAAGTACGCACAAGTTCTGGAATGTTTCTCTCCAAAAGACAGGTGAGATTTAATTCTATTGTTTATACAGTATATTTCATCTTGCAAGAAATTTAGAACGTGTGCGAATCCATACCAAAAGATGTTGGTTATTGTAAAGCTTTTGATTGATTTGTTAGAAGGAGCTGTGGTTTATACCTGAATCAATTTTGTATGTTTTGTTTCGTGCAATCTGTTGTATTTTTGATGTATATTGTGAGGTCTAGTCTTGTTTTTGTATGCATTCTATTGGACTAGCTTACTTCACGAGTTAGACAGACTAGTTCTCTGTTACTAATACCAAGTAACACTGTAGGATGTTCTTCTTCTGCAGTTAGACAATGTAGCTTGAATGCAAATGTGGATATGCTTTAGGTTTTGTGTGATTCACTGATTGTTGACCCTTGAGCTTGAAAGCATGAATGGTAATATATTGTGTGTCAATGCAGGATGATGTAGTAGCTAATGTCGAGGCAAAACTTGCTGCGTGGACCTTTCTTCCCGAGGGTATTGTCTGAGGCATATGTATAATTTTCTAATATCGATTCTTACTTTATCGCTAGTTGCAGAAAAATACTCATCTCTTTTTCGTTTTTCTTGTTGTCGATCAGAAAATGGGGAATCCATGCAAATACTACACTATGAGAATGGTCAAAAATATGAACCGCATTTTGACTACTTTCACGACCAGGTAAACCTAGAGCTTGGTGGTCATCGGATCGCCACTGTCTTGATGTACTTGTCCAATGTCAAAAAGGGCGGAGAAACAGTGTTTCCCATGTGGAAGGTAATAATGACATATCACTTCCCATTCCATTTGTTGTTTCACCTAAGATTTGGATTTCATTTCTTGAGTGGCCTCATTTGAACATCTACATACATTCTTAAAGGGCGCAACAACTCAACCGAAAGACGATAGCTGGACCGAATGTGCCAAACAAGGTTATGCAGGTAAAAAAAAACACTGTATATGGTTTGATATATATGCACAAGTTGAATACTAGTGGATTCTTTAAAATGCCTTTGGTTTAAATGTGGAAAAATGAGAAATTTAAAAGCTCAAGACATATAGGGATTGTAGTAGTATGATTCTACCTTTCCAAATGGTAGATTTCACTATCTAAATATGTATCTTTTGTAGTGAAACCGATGAAAGGGGACGCATTGTTATTCTTCAATCTTCATCTCAATGCAACCACAGATCCGAGCAGCTTACATGGAAGCTGTCCAGTGGTTGAGGGAGAGAAATGGTCAGCAACCAGGTGGATTCATGTTAAGTCTTTCGACAGACCAATTCAGAGGACATCTGGGTGTGTGGACGAGAACGAGAGCTGCGAAAAATGGGCGAAGGCAGGGGAATGTCAGAAGAATCCAACGTACATGGTGGGTTCAGAAACGGATCATGGATATTGCAGAAAGAGCTGCAAAGCTTGCTCATCTTAAGAACAAGTAAAAATCAATTCAAAGCTCTTATTAAAAGATGGAAAATTTTTGTATAGCGAAAAACGGGTTTTCGCCATTCAGAGGGTAGAGAAACCTTTCGTCGATATAAGGACAAATATTTAGAACAAATACTAAAAAAAAATAATTCTGATGCTATGTTACTTATCTTCTTAATAAGGTTCTGCCGTTCTGGTTTCATGTTCAGTTGATCGGTTAATGTTCCCTATTGTTTCAAAATTACAGCAAAACTTAATAAAAGCCAAGTTTATATCCCTAAACTCAAGCAAGCAACACATGCTAACTGACTTGTGTATTAATAATACACATAATACATTCTGTAGTGTACATGAGATGATAGTTGTCTAATCTACGTCATGCACTTCGAAACTCTATATTTCTAATGAAGTGTAACAATCATGCAATTACCGTTAATTAGGAGCCTTCAAGCATGAGATCCTCACCTTCTATTTTTCTCTCTCTATCTAGCCATGTCTCAGAGCTTTTGCATTGCATCATTCTATTTCCATAAAGCCTTTCTTGTGGTACCTTACAGACATTTCTGAGATTCTTCTTCCTCTCCTTCATCATCTTCTCTCTTGTGTCTGAATACCCAAAAAAATGGGAAGGCCTCCATGTTGTGACAAATCCAATGTCAAGAAAGGTCTCTGGACTGCAGAAGAAGACGCTAAGATCCTCGCTTATGTTGCAATCCATGGTGTAGGAAACTGGAGTTTGATCCCCAAGAAAGCAGGTCTTTTCAGAAATCTCTCCTTTCTTTCAAGAATTCTCATTGTACAAGTCTGAATTTATTCTTTTTGCTTCGGTGCAGGTCTGAATCGATGTGGAAAGAGCTGTAGACTGAGGTGGACTAATTACTTGAGACCTGACCTTAAACATGATAGCTTCTCTCCCCAAGAAGAAGAGCTTATCATTCAGTGTCACAGTGTCATTGGCAGCAGGTAAAGAAGATACCTAATTGCTAACTAACTTCTTTATCAATGACAAGAATCTATCGAACTTGTATTCAGTGATAACATTTCATTGGCAGTTATAAAAATAATCTCTGATGGTTTCAGGTGGTCTTCGATTGCGAGAAAGCTTCCAGGAAGAACGGATAACGATGTGAAGAACCATTGGAACACGAAGCTGAAGAAGAAGCTGATGAAAATGGGGATAGATCCGGTGACTCATAAACCGGTTTCTCAGGTCCTTTTAGAGTTCAGAAACATTAGTGGTGGCCATGGAAATTCATCTGAACATTTTGTCAGAGACTTCAAAACAGAGCCATCAAACAACTCTGTACTCACACAATCCAACTCAGCCTGGGAAATGATCAGGAACACAACAAGCCACGAGAGTTATCACAACTCTCCTATGATCTTTTCGAATCCCACTTCATTTGAATACCAAACTACTCCATTCCATTTCTCTAACCATTCAAATAATCTCCTCAATGGAACCACATCTTCATGTTCTTCCTCATCTTCTTCTGCTAGTATCACGCAGCCAAACCAAGGGGCTCAAGCACCGATTACTACATTCTGCTGGAGCGATTACCTTCTCACGGATCCTGTTGTACCTCTGAGTTCTCAGACACAAGTAGTAGGATCCTCAGCTACTAGCAACCACACTTTTGCGCAGAACGAAAACTTCAACGGCCAAGGCGAATGCAGCTCTCAGAAGATTGCTTCCAAGGCCTCGGGAACATGTCATTCCGCGAGCTCCTTTGTGGATGAAATCTTGGATAAGGACCAAGAGATGCTGTCACAGTTTCCTCAGCTCTTGAATGATTTCGATTATTAAATCTTTCTTTTAATCATTGTTGTTGTTCTTCCTTCTCTTGTAGCTTAAATTCGACGTTTTATGATTTTCAAGAACTGTTTTCATCTGATTTCCCAATAAGTTATCTCTTCTCTTTATGATTCTAGTACCAAGTTCAGTCTGAAAACATACATACAGAGCTCAATTAAGACACCTTTTGATGAAGAACTGGACCCTCTAACTCTACAAGAGGGTTTAAGTTTATTTCTATATTCATTTTGGTTTGCTACTGAGGAGAAGCTGTTAACATATTTGCAAACTCTAAAGTCGAAACCTTTTGAGCTATGGCGGTCTTGTTATCTTCTCCCATAGTCTCTCCACTAGGAGTCAACATCGACATGAGTAAGAATCTGGGTGTCACGTATTCTTCTTTTCCCAAAATTCACCTCTTCAGGGTTTCCACTCCACTGCGTATTCGGAAAGCCGTCGTCACCGTCGTCTCGAGCCGTAAAAGTGTGAAATTTTGTTTCTTTCAATAATCATACATATAGATATCTTTGTCAACACCTTTCTCAGTTCATGTCTTGTGGGTTCTTTTTCGGTGAAAAATCAGATTTAGGAATTGGTTTGGCAAGCGAGGATAAGAAATTGTTGCTGGAACGATATGGTTATGATGCCAATGAGTTTGCTACTCAATCTAAGGTATCATTGCCCATCTCCTAGTTTCTTGTCTGATAAATTGTTGAGAGCTTGGAACTTTAGTTGTGGAAAGTTGCTGACTTGCTGTTGGATCATTTCAATACTGGTGAAACACACATTGTAGAAGACGAGAAGAAAAGAGGAGGAAAAGGGTGGAAGGAACTTCCAAAAAGAGGAAGAAGTTGTTGTGCAGCCAAGAACAACTCATAGGTTACTTCAGGTGTGCATTTGCTTTTTTATGGTGTTTTAAAGGTTTTTGGGGTTTCTGTTGTTTGATTTCCCCAATGTGTCGAGTGGTTTAGGTTCTTGCAGGAACGGCGAAACGAAAGAAATTGCTTTCTCTGAAGGGAATGGATGTGAGACCTATGATGGAAGTTGTTAAAGGGGCAGCTTTTGGAATTCTCCAGGTAATAGCAATGAGAGATGGACTGTTTTTAGCTGGTTATAGGAGCTTCTGCATTTAGCCGATTTATCATATCACCTGAGTCAGAGATTTCACTGATGAACATTCCAAGACTAATTCTTACCCTCGTTCAATAGGCCGCTGGTGGTTGTCCAACGTCTCTCCGTCCTGGGAGGTGGTTGGATTTGTACAGTGGTACAGGATCCGTTGGAATCGAAGCAATCAGTAGAGGATGTTCTGAGGTAGCGAAGAAATAAATAAACTGTAATGGCGGGAATTGTTTTGTATGATCATGTTTGATTCTTCTCTTTTAAGTGATAGCTAAACAGGATTTGACTTATTCTCTGCAGGCACACTTTGTTGAAATGGATCCCTGGGTTGTTTCAAATGTTCTACAACCAAACTTGGAACACACTGGGTTTGTTGATGCTTCGGTTATACACACTGCTCGAGTCGAAAACTTCTTGGAACGTGCAGATAAACTAGTAGGTATGTCTTGTATCGAAGATGTTGAACAGTTGTCAATTTCATCTCTCGTTATTAAGTTGCGAATTTCAGCTTTTAATAGTGTTTGCTATCAGGTAAGGATGGAGCATTTGATTATATCAGCGTTACACCACCGTACATGGAGGTTGATTATGAGGTTCTGATGGATCAGATTTCTAAGTCAGCAGCTATTGGAGAAAATACATTTATTGTGAGTAGCTATGTATTTCCTTTCTTAAACCATCTTATAAGTATATTGGGTCACTATGTATTTCTTATGTTCACCTGTACGTATTGTTATTTAGGTGGTTGAGTACCCTTCACGAACCACAATGCTTGATTCATGCGGATGCCTCGAAAAGGTAACTATTTCGTTTTATTACTTCTGTAATGAATGGGGTAGAGTGAATGTTGATTAGAGAAATTTCATACAGATGACTGATCGAAGGTTTGGCCGGACACATCTGGCAATATATGGACCAAAATGGGCTCAAAAGCCAAGAAAATCTTAAAGCCACAGTGAATCTCAAAGGTCACATGTGGCCATTCTCTCGTTTAAAGGCATGAACAGAGTCTGAGATTGAAGAGCTAGTTTGCTCCAACCTTTGAATACTAGAGTAAGTTGTTTTAGATGTATATAAATATATGCTGCTACTCTTCTGGCCTTCTGGCTGTTACATCTCAAATATTTTGATCTGCAGTTTGCTTCTGTCATGTAATACAAGGTCATTTCGTTTTCATCTCTGTTTCTTCCAGTCACATATTCTTAGTGCCTCAGTTTATATTTTTGCAGGTGCTTTCGTACATCGATCGCCATTTTGTTAGTTGTCAAGTCCTAAGATGGAAACAAGTTGCATCTTATAATAATTCTAAAATCGGTAATGGTGTGTATGCCTCCCTGTGTGTTTGTGAAGCAGAAATATAGTTGTACGCACTCTGAGATATGATGTCAGTGTGTTCTCTTTTTCTTTCCATTACACACGGCTTCTTTTGATGCCCTTAAGTCTGAGAGAGCAACTTGCTACACATAATTTCTATATGTATGTATGATATACATCAATAACCATCCTAAGCATTTTTTGTTACTTAAAGAAAACCTTTATGAAAGTGACGTAACTGAGGTATGTGTGGAATCTTTTTTCCCTTCTTTCTAATTTATTCTACTTTGGTAACCAACTCTTCCATAGAGCATGCAATTTGAAATCTCTAGAGGGAAATAATGGGATGCCTTTGCTCACACAATCCCTGTAAGAATCAAATACTAGAAGGACACCATCCTGACCATGTGTAAGATCCCTAAATAATATAGGGGAAACAGATATATAGTAAGAAAATTGTGGGGCCAGTTCTGTTTAAACTTTGGCATTACTATGTACAAGGCAAGCTTCTCTTTCCCACCAAGGCCAAAAGGAAGTTTGCTTGTGACATGGAAACAAACTGACTCGATCTTCCCTAGCTGTCAATCAGATATGGATTTATTTCTGTACAATGTGGATATGTTTCTAAATCTCTCGTTTTTGTAAAGATGATAGTTTAAGTTTATCATTTCATTCCCTTTGCTTTGAGGTATTGTGTAGTAAGTACCCTTACCAGTTTCCAATTTTTCTTTAAATGCTCAACAACATACATTTCTTTTCTGCTAATTGGCTCTTCGTAAGGAGGGAATACTTAACAAGGAAGATAATTGTAGCTTTAGCTCCTTTTCACAGGTTTGTTTTTTCACTTATGCATTGTTACATTCTTAATTGATTTTCTTATTTTTTAAAGGAAACATCCAAGCGATTTAAGATAGTGGTAAGGAAAGTAGTAGGCTTGCTAATACTCAGTCACAAAAGGTACACTGTCCTATGCTTTATAATGGCTTAAAATATATGTAGTTAGGGGCTTGTGAGGTCCCCAATGGTTTGCTGCATGAAAATTCACAAATCAAAGGAAAAAAAAGGTACTTAACGGGCCCATATGTTACATAAAGATATGTTTTTCCTAACTTTCTCTTCCTCTTGCTTCCTTTTTCTCTCTACGTGGACACCTACGTATGTATACTGTTGCTTTGTGTGCTTCATCTTTTAAATAAGGCCAATCACGGATTTTTCTTCCAAGGTATATAAAAACAACTTAAATGCTTGTTTTTTGGTTCCCATTTCGCTTTCCCCTTTTTTAGCCTCATCTGTCCAAAGATCTCTCTCTATTTATGTGACAGTCACTTCACCAACATCATGGATGTTCTGCTCAGTCTATTCTTTGGTTTGGTTGGTCAGTTGTTCATGTTAAACAGGAAGCTGTAGGGACATACGTTGCAGTATGGGTGGAAATGGCATTAGAGCTTTGGTTGGAGCTGTTGTGTCTCTGGGTATTATTGTGTTTCTTCTTGTCGGTATCTTAGCAAACTCTGCAACAAGCGTTCCATCAACAGGAAGGGTCAAGCCTTTGCGGTTTAGTGGTAAGGATGTGAATCTGTTTCATGTGAGCAAGCGAAAAGTTCCAAATGGACCTGATCCTATCCACAACAGGTTCATATTTTCTCTCAGATTTCGATCTTTTACATTTGCTTCTTTGAGTTTGTTATCAGAGATCAAGCCTTTTGAGAATTTTGTCTTGAAGTTGGTTTAAGTACGTTTACACAAGAAAACTTATATTCTAGTATTAGTTTTTGCTCAGTTCAAGATTTTTTGGATGTAACTTTACACAGATACCGATAATCACTGGTTTCTAGAAAGATTATTAGCATGCAGAATTCTTGTTCTATCCTTCTTTTCAGTGTCGCTTGTACATTTTGTGCCATTAAAGAACTCGTCTTTTGAAAGCAGATAATGTTGTTATCATCTTTAAGTAAAAAAGCTTCTTCTTTCGCTAATTTCTATGCTCTTAAGAGAAGTAAAAGCACTTGTGCAGAACTTGACCGCTTTAGTTAAAGTTCTACTACAGAAAACTCGACTTGACTGAGCTTTTGTTTCAAAACTATTTCTTCAGGAAAGCAGAAACATCGAGACTCCCACCACGAGTATGATTTAGCTTCAATATATACGACGTGTTATGGTATGCAAACGTTTCCATAGATATTTCATGTAACTATGATGTTAATCTCATATGAGCTTCGTTCATTTTCAGTTCCTCTACCGTTTTCAGACACATTGAATTTCGTGACCTCTCAATTGCGTTTCCACGTCATGAAGCTAAGCTACTTTTTGTTGGGGGTGGGGGGCAATCCATAACTTCAGATTCATATAAATGCTATGAACTCTCAGCTTGTAAAGCCTTGCTCTGTTTTGGAAATTACGGTGAGGTCTCTTCTTGCGGAGTAGCCATTTTGGAAGGTGAAAGTGTTGCTCTCTTTTTTCTTTTTGGGAACATTTTGTCTGAAGATTGAAAACTTTTAGAAGCGAAGTTGTAGAGAAGATTAAGGCAGATATCAAGACTTTTAAGGGATTTGTAGGGTTTTGTAATAACATTTGTATTAATTGTAGGCTTATGTCTTTATCCAACTCTCCTGTTTTCCTCATATTTCTTTCTCTCTTTGCCTTTTTTTTTTTTTTTTTTTTTTTTTAATANTAAAGTTTGCTTTTGTGTTTCATCTGCTAAAGCAAACCATTAACTAAAGTTGCTCTGTTTTCAAAAAAACACATTTCCCCCTTAAATTACTGATTTTGTTTTTTATTAACAATCTATGTCTTGTAATATATCTCCACCACTACAACAACTAAGAGACCCCATGATCTTGCTTCTTATTAAAAGCTTGTCCTTTTACAACTTTAGAATCACATCTATTTTCATTTTTGGGTTCTTCTGAACTTTGGGAATCTGACAAAGGGAAATACAAAAGGAGTGAGCATAGATGCAAACCTCACTTTCTCTCTCCTCTCCTTCTTGCTTTCTTGCATTCTTTAACTTCTTTTCTGGGTTTGATTTTGACTGTATCGAGAAGCAGACCCTAAAGTAAGATTCTGCAGATAAATCCTCTTTATCCTGTTCTGCATGGGACACAGATTCCAGCTTTGCGCTTTCTTTTTGTTCTTAAAAGAAAACATAAGTGAAAATTGTTTTGTCACTCTTCCAAGACTCCAGAAAGTCTAAAATAACCCATGTTTTAACCTCTTTTAACAGTTCTCTTCAGAATCTAGTTTTGATCATTGAAACACCAAAGCAACATCTCATTTCTCAGGACTTTGACATAAGAACACGATAGCATATACACCTGTTTTTTTTACAATAAACATAGTCTACACATACATTTTCAAAAGCTTTATGGAATGACCTCTTCTAATTTGGCAGTAGATAGAAGTACAAGATGATATAAACAAATAATACTCACCATCACAGGTTTCCCCATTAAGTGTTTTACTTCACACGGCCTCGTTCTCTTGTGTGTCGAAAATCAAAGGGAAATCGTCGTCTTGTTCTGTGAACGAATAACCTTGTTTCTCAGCCATAGCTCTCAGTGACTGGTATGCCTGAAACATAGACCATCTCTCTTTAGGCCTTGCAGCCACACAGTTACAAGCAACCTCAATAAATTTCAAGATTTCTTCGTCATGCCCTTTCCCTCGAATGTCTTCATCGAATGCATCAGCGATTCTTCCCGAGCTTTCAAGCTGTTTCACCCAATCAACCAAACTCCCTTTGAAACCTTCTCGTCCAAGGGCTTTTATCCCTGTCGCCAACTCCAAGAGGACAACTCCGAGTCCATACACATCACCTTTTAGTGAAGCTAGCATTGTGGTAGAATACTCAGGAGCCACATACCCAAACTCTCCTAAGTCACCAGTCATGAAACTGCTCTCGTTGTTGTTCGAGGGAACCATAAGCCTTGCAAGCCCTGAATCTATAATCCTTGCGTCGAAATCTTCGTCAATGAGAATCACACTTGAGCAAATGTTTTGGTGAAGTATCGAAGGGCGACATCCATGGTGAAGCCAAGCCAAACCCCTTGCAGCACCTAAACCAATCCTAAACCGAGTTGACCAATCTAGTTCAACAGCATTTGAATCCAGCAACCTGTGCAGCGTCCCGTTAGACATGTACTTGTAAACAAGAAATTTCTCTTCTTCCACAACGCAGAATCCAAGAAGTGGTGCTAAGTTAGGGTGACGAAGCTCCCACAACTGATTCATCTCGTAACGGAACTCCCTCTCCCCGAGCTTACACTTGCTCAAATGCTTGACCGCAAGCGCCGAGCCATCCGGAAGAAGCGCCTTATACGTTGTCCCTGTCCTAGTGGAAACAATAATATTCTCCGAGCTGAAGTAATTAGTCGCAGCCATCAAATCCCCTAGTTTAACCTTAACCAAAGGCTTTTGAAACAAAGAAACCTGAGTAAGCTTATGGCTACGAAGTCTCTGCGCCAAACTACTAACTCCTCCTTCAGTTAAAACGCTTCTACGTCTCTTTGTCCACTTCAAATGGTAATACCACCATATCCCAAAAGCCAACAACATCGAAGCAGCAGCACCAAACACACCAGCTGCAATAATAATAGCAAGATTCTTCTTGCTTAATCCTCCACAGCTCGATAAAGGAGGACCACAAAGACCTTTATTCCCAGCGAAGTCATCAGAGGAATAACTCGGTGAGTCAAAGAAAGAAGGAATGCGACCCGTTAGATCATTGTTAGACACAGAGAACTTCCTTAATCTACCCAAAGCCGACAACTGAACCGGAATTTGACCAGATAACCGGTTATCAGACAGAACCAAAGAGTTCGCGAACCTACACTCAGCTAAATCAGGAGAAATCTCACCGTTCAACTCATTGCTCGACAAATCAAGAGACACCAAAAAAGGCAACCAAGTACACAGCTCTCGAGGGATGTTACCGGACAACCGATTGCTAGAGAGATCCAGCTTCTGTAAGCTCCCACAATATTGAAGAGAGTCTGGGATTCGACCAGACAAACCCATGTCTCTGAGCTCCAAATTGATAACCCTATTCTCTTGATTGTTCCAACAAGACACACCCACGAAACTACAGAGAAATCCGACAGTAGTGTTTGCAAAGTTCCAAGCTTTAAGCACCCCCTGGGGATCGGAGAGAGAGCTCTGGATGCCTCTTAAGCATCTTATATCGTCTTCATCAGCCGCCATCGCAGGAGAAGAGCAGAGGAAGGAGACGAAGACGGTAGTGATAAGCAATAAAGGAAACAGCTTTCGTGGTTTTGAGACGATCTCCATGGAAGAAGTGTTGAAAGGTTTGTCTGGGGTTGGATAAAAATTAAATTCTGCCAATGAAGTTGCAGAGAGACCAAACAAGCCTGCAAAGTCAGACGCGTTGAACGGTCGTCTCAAGGATTATTAGATTGATGCAGAGTAGTCGTCCACTTTGATGTCTTTTTTATTTATTTTTATTTTCTTTTGTCCGTAATCCTATACGACTGGAAAAATAGTAATTTTTTTATGAATGTTTCAAAGCAATTAAAACGGAAATTCCATCGTTGTCGACCTTTTTTTTTATGAAGAAAAGAAGTTATTCGAATTGTTTGTTTTCTTACGTTGACTTGTCTCGCATGATATTGGTCATTATATATATGCAATTATGCATAAGTTATGAATTCTATAAATTCTTGAGACATAATTAAAATATAAAACAATAATTTAAATAAAAAGAGTCAAATATAAGGAAAATTTTATTTAAGAATTACATAAATAAAATATTTATAAGTAATTTCTTTAAATTTTTTTCTCAAATACCATTATATTAAATACAATCCTCTAACTAGTTTTCCCTATTTATTAAGAAATGTTTTGTTAAATTAATTTGTTTATTTTAAATTTTTTAGTTAAATCATCTTTTTGATAAATAGCATGCTAAAATTTTCCAAATTGATTATACAGTTTTGTTATTTAATTTATCATCCAAATCCATTTTTAATTTGATGGTTCTTTTCAGTGGGATAAATAAATTATAACACTGTTATGTTTTTGATAAATATGTTCATGTAATATTGTTACTGTTAGCGTATTTTGTGGAAAATATGATAAGACTCTCCATAATTATATTTAATTAGTTCTTATTTTAATAGGTTGATAAGAGAATAAATAAACAAAATATTCTTCGTTTCAGAATATAATAGATATATTTATATTTATGTGTAATGATTCAAATAAGATATTTTGTGAGAATCAGAGACTTGAAGTGCATTTTTAGTATATGTGGCGTTGCCATTGCAAATGTTATAAACTAACACCGTTGCGTGCTGCACTGCAAGTGAAACACCTTTATATCGACTTTGCTTGCTACAAGGTCATTTTGTTACACCTTTGCATAGGATGCATCTGTGTTTTTTTTTTTCTTTGAATACATGCAACTACGCATCTGTGTCTTTGATAATTAATACTATTACTGTATATGGGTGCGTGTGTTGTCACCGTAGACCTTTTCGTGACAGCAAATTTGGTTTTAGTTATGTATATATGGGTTTGGTGTGGTCAAATTATGCTTTAAAATTAGTTAAGTAGGAATTTTCATGATATCATTTTTATATTAGTTTAACTAACCTACTTACACGAATATACATGAGCATAATTGCCGCGAAAATAAGACCATCCAAAAAAAGAAAATCTTACCAAAATATTCTCTCAATCTCTCATCCCATGGCCTTCGTTTATTGACCAAACTTTAAACTATTTGTGCCTATTCTATCACTATAGTGTTTTCATAGACTAACATAAAAGTAAACTAGGATTCCACTTAATAATATGATATGCATGTGTAATAACATCTATAACATAATTGTAGTAAAAATTTGAATTATGATTAAAACCCAACAAAAATTGATGGGGTTATAATTTTTCAAAACTTTAAAGTTTTTATCTAAAAGATTTTAAAGTTTTAAATTTGCTGAACATTGCATTACAAAAAATGGAATTGACGAAAGTGGCAAAAAAGTAGCTAGATCACAGTGTGAATGGATTATTTAATTTTGTACCCAACCTAAATTTTATAAAACAAAACTGTACTAATCAAACTAACATCGGTAAACATGTTTTGCAAGTTTAAAGGCCCAATCGCTTTAAAATAATTCAGCCCATTTGGTCCAATAGCAAAGCCCAAACTTTTTGTTAAAGCACGGTAGTTCCAAGCCTGGAAAGGGTGAAATGGTAATTTAATTCAACAAGCCTGTCTGTTCTTAACCGACCGGTGAAAGACGAAACATACTGTATTATTAACTTTGGCGTGTTTCCTTTCTTCGAGTTTCTTCTGATCTTCGGCGGGAGAAAAACTGAGACGATATTCGACTATGGAAGACTCTGATGTAACACAACTTTTCTATCTCTTTTCCTTTCCAAATTTTGTTTTAACGATCTGGGTTTTCGTCATTTTTCTGATTCCCGAGCTTCATTATGTCTTTGTGTGTGGCAGAAAACGACGGCCTTGAAGAAAGCTTACGCGGAGATTATCCTAAACACTGCCAAGGAATCCGCGGCTAGGGTTATGGTTTCCGACAGAAAATCAGCTCGCTTTCTACACGATCTCTCTGGAACGAAGGAGGAGGCTCTTCGTTTGCTTGTCCGATTGAAACATATGATAGATGCCAAGGTAATGTTGTTCTCTGCTCAAAAACTCCCCTTTAACATTGGGATAATTACACATTTTGGTGGTTAGTGGGTTTCATTTGTTTGAGAGGATTAGTGTTTAGATAAAGATGTTAGCTTTCTCTGTGTGTTAGATTGCTTTTGAACGATAATTGGAGCTTTTTATCTTGTTTTTTGTTTACTGAATGAGCTTTATCGACAGACAATTGAAGCAGATATTACATCATCAAACCAGCAACGACAGATTGATGTGCTTGAAGCTCAGCTTCAAGAGGCAGAAGATATTATTACTGACCTTAGGTCAGAGGTGAGATGGGTGAGAGACATATTGGAGAAAGCAAAGGCTTATGAGTTGCAGGAATGGAACGTTGTGAACAAGGGAGAAGAAACGATTTCGGTTAACAAGGTTGATCCAGAGGTTGTTGTTGAAAGTTTGGATCCTGATCAAGGGGTTGCTGACACTTGCTTTTCTGTCAAGATTAATTCTCTTCCGGATCGTAGCTCATTGCATGGTGTTGAATGTGAAAATGATGAAAAGCATTTTGACGGGTTAAGTGTTGATATTTTAAAGGGAAACGATGCTTGTGAGACGGGATTGGATGCTGATATCAGAATCAAAATGCGTGAGCTTTCTAGAAATGGTTGTACACAGAGGGTCCATGCTTTGGAAAGGAAAGTATTGGAGAGGAAATCATCTTCTTCTGCAAATGAAGAGGAACAAGAAGGCACAACTGAAAAAGATTGTGAAGAGAACGTGAGCTCGGAAAAAGTGAACGGAGATGAAGCTGGCAATCTGGGAAACAAAAGATGTATTGTTCTTGCTCTTAGAGCCAGTAATGCAGAGGTGATAACAAAGCCGTCGAACGCATTAGGAATCAAGAAAACCAGCAAGTCACGCAAATTACGAGGAAGGAAAAAGAGAAAGTGTGGCAAACGAAAAGTTACATCAGTTAGGTCGCGAAGTCAGCTTATAAAACCTTGTCAATCTCAGTCTAATATTCCCTGTTCCAAAACATCAACTTCAGATGGCAAAGATTCCAGGAAGACGCGTCTCTCGGTAGAGAGAAAGGAGGTAGATGCCCTTAATACATGTAAGGGATTGCAAGAACATTTGCAGCATAAAAGAACCCTATACAGTGGTGATATCAGTATCAACCGTAAAGGGAAAAGGAGCAAGAATATGCATCTGACTAATCATTTGGTGGAGGCATGTCAAGAATCTAATTTAGTCTCTATTAATGTTGAGGATGGTGAAAATAAACCTGAAAACGAGACTAAGACAAAGCCACTTCGTCGTTTGAATCCCGGGTTAACTTCAACTAAAAGCAATGTGGATCCGACTTCCGGATCCATAGATGTTGCAGTCGTGAGTGCAAAGGCAGCAAATCGAGCAACAGACAAAGACTTGACATCAAGAAAAGAAGATGAGTTAGTGGATGTGTTGGTAAGATGTGAAGGTGAAGAAGATAGTGTGGTTGTTCCATCTACTAAAATGGTTTCTAATTTGGTCGATCTGCATTCTCAATCGAAAGTTACTGCAATAGTATCAGATCAAATCAGTGAATCTCCAAGAACCAATGTAAATCGACTTCTGAAGTATACATTCCAAAGGAAACGAAAGAGAAGATCTTCAAGTATAAACGACGATAGTAATAACCTTCCAGGGAAACGAGAGGTTAAGGAGAAAGAAAACAACGTGCAAGAGCCAATTGAATCCACTTTGAGTAAATGAATCATCTAGAGAAACCCCACAACTACCTGAGGTTGCCAGACAGGTGAGTAAATAGCTTTACAATTTTCATAGTTTCATGTTTAAGTATTGGTGGAGCAGTCAATTCAAGTACATCATTGCATCTTTCGTCCATTCAATTTTGTGCAAAAGTCTTTCACACTCTTATTAGTTGAGAGTCTTAAGATACAATATGCATTTATTAGGTCTTACCAAGATTTTTACTGATATGACATTCCTTTCAGCTGTGAAACTGCATCTGTTACAGTCTAACATCTAAAGCTGTGACTTTTCTCGCATATTAGTTTCATTGAACATCTGGATTTGCGTTGAGTTAGTGATGCTCTTTTTTGTCATGTGCAGCTTAAATCCTTGTCGGAGAGCTGATGGTAGACTGGGGAACTCTTGAGAACATATACATCCTTGTCATGTGCAGCTTAAATCTTTGTGCAGGGGAATTCTTGAGAACATATACATCAACTAAAATGCTTAAGCTAAGAAGTATGTAGTTATCTCTCTTGACACCTTATGGATAATATTTTAACTTTTCAGCTTATTGTGACAATCCAATGTTCTTGTCATTGGAACTTGGAGTGCTTTTTACTCAGGCAACCAAAGTTAATATTAATCTTTGACCGTAACTCATGAGGAGTTTTGAAATCTAGTGAGACGAGGGAGAAGGAAGAATCACACGACTGATATGTGAATTTTGAATATTTTAACATGTCAAATTTTAAAATGTCAGAATCTGGTAAATTGGGTTTGTTGTAACTAAATTGGTGGATGAAAGAGATAAAACTTGACCGAAATTTCATAAGCGTGGTCCTCACCATTATCGTTTATCAATCATCTATCAGAATCAATTCAGATAAATTTATCTTGAAAAACTAAAAAGGAATGACAACACTGATTTTTTAAAATAAAAATTGGATCTAGACTGGAATATTAAACTTTTTGTTGATTGATAAAAAGGATTTTCTTGAGTTTAGTACACTCTACTATAAAATTCTAACTTTTAGAATGGATCTAGTTTTAAACAATCTCAATAAATATATGTTAAATAAATTGAACTAAAAGTTATCCAATGCCATTTTTGTTATATACTATATGAATATATTGTTTTGGGGATTAGAACATTTGCAAAACAGAGAACGCATGTGTTTGGGAAAGACGAGCTAACATGGGGCCACACTACCGTGAAAGAATTAACAAGACAGAGAGCAGCAGGCGTGTAATGTGTTTTAATTATTATTTTTGTTACTGATATTGATATTCAATTTTTTTTTCTGATGGCGTATTATATAACTTCAATTTCTCAAACATACATATTTTGTTTACAGAATTCCCATTTTCTGTGAAAACTGTTCCACTCTCCACCTATCTGCTTAGCATGCGGTTCCCCATTGAACATAACTTTGCGTAGCTAACACTTCTCTGATTTTTTCTGTTCACTAAGAAAAATATAAACCCAATAGGCAATACTCTGATTTCTGAGCTATTGCATATTTGCATGTATATATATGGTTGGGTATTGCATGTATATTGCATATATAGCTGCATATATCTGTTCATTCTGATTTCTGAGCTATTGCATGTATTACAATGTGGTTAAAATAATGATGTACGTGTTCATAATTATCATAATTGGAAACAAAACAAAAAAAATAAAAAGTCAAGAATTTGAAACTCATATATATTTTATCTTCAATATTAAGGTTGAAACATCTTCTTTTAATGTCTAGATTAAATCTGCATATTGCAAAAAAAAAAGAAACGAAAAGAAAGTTTGCATATAGTGGAAGTTGAAAATGATTGTTTTAAGGAATAATGGTCCCCAAGGGAAAAAAGGGAAACAAGGAAAAGCAGAAAAACAAGAAACAGAGGAAATCAGAAAAGCCTGAGAAGAAAGTAATAATAAGATGTCTGGAATAAGAGTAGATATGAAGGGGCATGCCTGTTCTTGTCTCCTCCACCTCCTTCTTCTTCTCCTTCCCCTGTCTTTTCATTTTGTTCTTTCTGTTTGCCATTTGGTCTTCCACAATCGGACCCACCAAATTCTTGTTTAGGAATCTTGAAAATTTCGTATAAGAATCTCAACTTCATCGATAGAAGGAAGAAAGAAACAGAGCAGAGCAAGAAAGAACGAGACGGAGAGATAAAAATGGAGATGAAGAGAGACCTTAGAATGGAGAAGAAGGAGGTGGAGGAAGAGAATATGTGTACGGCGTTGTTGACTGCATTTGTTGTTCTCTCAATGGCTTGTCTAAAACATTTCTCCTCTGTATCGTATATAATCGAGCAATGGCGTTCTTTGGTCTTTCTTATACTCAATGTCGTCCTCTTAGCCGTTTACTTCACATCGATCCGCCCTATCTCCGGTGAGACTCATGATTTCAAGACTCGTCGGGGAAGCAGAATGAGGATGGTGCGAGGGAAGAAGAGTAAGAAGACTAAGAAAATAAGGATGGTGGAGGAACCAGCTTGCTACGAACAAGATTTCCTTGTCGTCGAACCAAAGGAAGTGGTCAAGAACTGTGTCGTGGAGGAGACGAAAAGGGTTTGTCCTGAATTCGAGAAAACTGTGAAAAATTGTTTGCTTCACAAGAAATCTGTAGACTCTAATGGAGAAGAAGATGAATTTGAGCCAGGGAGGTTATCCAATGAGGAGCTGAATGAGAGAGTAGAGGCGTTCATTACAACGTTCAGACAACATTTGGTGCTTGATGCGCGAAGAGGTATAGACAGAGAAACTGACCAGAAGATGAGATCAAAAGACTCTGACATTAGCTTTTTAGGTCGGGAGGTCACTTGTTCGGTTTAACAGTTTCTTTGCAATCTTTTTTTTTTTTCTTTCTTAAAGATTCGTTCGGTTTTGTTCGTTCTTTGGCTTCGTTTATTTTGTGGGTTTGAGCTAAATAGCTCATAAGATCGCATCTTTTTTTGCTGATGTAATGTCATAAGAACACAAGACTATAGATCAAATTCTCTACAAAATGGACATGTGAAGAAAAATTAAATCTCTACAAGACTATAACACAAAAGTTACGAAAAAATAAAATCTTATTTTGTGTCAAACATTGACATAAACCAGTGAATCTAAAGTGAAGTCATAATTCGTAAAGTAGCTGAAGATATTGAAAAATGTAGCTTTGTAGTTGAAGCTACTGGCCCAAATTTAAGACAGTTAGTTGTACATTTACACTGAAGAAACATGCCGCTGTTATGTAGGGGCGGCTCGGTGACATAAGTGGCAATGTGCTTATAATTGGGAAAAAAGGACTTTCATTCTAGAATTTTGTTAAACAAAAACATGGCTCAGGCTCAATTCCCAAGCAACCCACAATTATAAGGATTTTAAAACGATGCTAACAATTTAAAAAGGTTGATATAGTCTGAAAGTTCGGAACCTATTTATCCAAAAACTCGGTTTATTTTTTTAAAATTTGGTAAACCCGCTATTAAACCGAACCCGACCAAAATTTTATTCTAAACGAAGCCTCCTCGCATCGTTATCGGATGGCTTGGACACGTACTCTGGAGATAGAGGAGAGCAATTGTCCTGTGGACAAAAACAGAAGATCGCTATTGCTCGAGTGGTTCTGAAGAACCCGTCGGTGTTGCTCCTCGTTGAAGCGCGAGCGCGTTGAACAGCCAAACGGAAAGTATGGTGCCAGATATGCGCTCGAACGTGTCATGGTCGGAACGATGTGCGTCGTGATCGCACATTAATACACAGGCTTAGCACGATCCAACTCCTAGCATGCAATGCCATCGCCGTTATGGACAAAGGAAAAGTGATCGAATGCCACTCGTCCTGATTGGCAAAGGGTCCCACGGGTGCTTATTTCTCATTGGCCAGTCGCTCGAGAAATCTCTATTAAAGGTTTCACATGTATTATTTCACATTTTTTTAATTGTGAACGCGGACACGGACGCATACACAGTTTACTGAAACAAAGAGATGTAAACTGGCTGTTTCGGTTGGTTTGAGTTGTTATTAGTTTCATGCTAATGCAAAGAAATTTGTATCTCATCGAAAGGTATGGACCGTATGGTTTTGGTGTTTCTATGAAACCGAAGAAAAAAAAATTGTTCATGAAGAGTTAGGGTCCAGATGACGATGTGACTAAGCTAACGGAATTTTTGTTTTTTTCGACAAAGACTAAACTAATTGATTTTTCTTCACAATTTTTCAGTAAAATGACGATCACTCTTCAAGTAAGTCACTAGCAAACAAGATTTATGAAACAACTTCTTGGTTAATAAAACTGTTTGGTAGGTAATTTGTGAATGGCTGAGTGTTATAGGGCACAAAATAGTCATCATGTGAATTTCGACGTAAGTTTCAGATCAAAAAGTAATACATTTAAGTCTTAAATATTTTAGAATCGGCAACATACACCATAAAATGTATCATCATTAAAATCGATAACGATTATATGCAAAGGTCCAAAAGGTAATTTTTTAAAAAAACAAGTAATGTTGTTTTAAAAAAGGGTCCAAAACAACAAACTTCTCATTTTTGAAAGCTTTACGTTTAATTAAGGTAAAAATTCATAGAAATATAATATAAAAGATATAAGTATGATGCAATCTAATATTATAATCGTAGTGGTCAGTATTGAATCTATATCGATGTTTTATAAATATCTCCTATGGTGTTATATTGTTATGTAAAGACAGCTAAAGTCAAGGATAAATTGCTAACATGTCTGATTAAGATACATTATTGCATTTGTTTTTAAATGTTCAAATAGCTCTTTAATTAATAGTATGACTGGTGACTATATACAGTCTATACGTGAAGATAATAATATATTACGTTCTCTAGAGACGTTTCCACAAATATAATATAACTTTGTTCATCCAAAATAAAATCACTATAGATTTTATTCGTCTGGCATTCTATTGAGTTCTTTTTTTCTCCCAAAATTTGGTTAGAAATCACAAACATGAGGTGGGAGACACGAAAGCTTGAGAGATATGTTAGCAGAAATCATTTAGTGATGCTGTTTAAAGAATCATTTTTTGTGATTCTACAAATTCTAAATAGATAAGAAACAATAACAAATATTTTTAAAGTTAAAATAAAGTAACGCGGAGAAACGAATTAAAATAGGGAAGTTGCTGATATAAAACACATGCTATAATAGTTAAATTTTCGTATTTAAAAATAAATAGGCCAACGATTGCCAAAAAAAAAAAGGCCAACGGTCTCCTTCTGAGTCTCAAATGCTAATATAAAACGACCAGGAATACGTGAACAAGTAACATTACACGAGAAAAGTCACACAAAAAAAGGCGGTGAGCTGGCTTTTCCCTAAGGTTAAGGGGGTCGTTTAGGTCTTCTCTCTTAAACAGTTCAGAAGAGAAGGAAGGATACGGAAGAAGAAGACGAAAATGAAGAGTTGGGGAAGCATACGATCGATTTTCATGCACGCGGATGGTGTGGATTGTATGTTAATGGGATTAGGATTAATTGGAGCCATCGGTGATGGCTTCATCACTCCTATTATATTTTTCATCACCGGCTTACTACTGAATGACCTCGGTGGTTCTTTCAATGATGGAACCTTCATGAAAGCCATCTCCAAGGTTCTTTTTTTCTCTCTTCTTTTTGCTCTTTGTTTTCTGCTTTTTGGTCTCTATTCTCTGTAACTAGACGTGCCAAGTAGACCAGATATGGTGTCATACCTAAACTTCTTAATTTCTTTTGACTTATGACCATATCTATATGTTAGGAACGACAATAACTGTAAAACCCTAATATAATATATATGAGATATATTTTAGCTATACCAGTAGGTGGAAATAAATGTTAATCTTGACGTGAAACTGGCGTTGATAGTATATATTTATTCGTTTCATATGAAAAAATTATAATCTATCTACCTTCTTTTTACACATGGGGTAATTAACAGAATGCTGTAGCTTTGCTTTATGTGGCTAGTGCATCTTGGGTGATATGTTTCCTTGGTAAGTCTTTTAGACCATATTTCCTCCCCTTTTCTCTATCTACAAAGAAAAACATCAAATTCAAATATTGTTATGGTGCATTTCTATATAATTAATTTTAATTTTAATTTTTGGATGGGTTAAATCCAAAACAGAAGGATATTGTTGGACAAGAACAGGGGAGAGACAAGCAGCAAGAATGAGAGAGAGATACTTAAAAGCAGTGTTAAGACAAGATGTGGGTTACTTTGATCTTCATGTCACAAGCACTTCTGATGTTATCACAAGTGTTTCTAGTGATAGCCTTGTCATCCAAGACGTTCTCAGTGAAAAGGTCTCAGCTTTGTATCTTTATCTTTTCATTTTAATCATGTTTCTTGTTTTTAAACCGTTTTTTTTTTTTGATGATTTTAATTTTAAGCAGTTACCAAACTTTTTGATGAATGCATCTGCGTTTGTCGCAAGTTACGTAGTCGGTTTCATCATGCTATGGAGACTCACAATCGTAGGCTTCCCATTCGCCGTTCTCCTCTTGATCCCTGGACTGATGTACGGACGAGCCGTCATCAGCATCTCGAGGAAAATACGCGAAGAGTACAATGAAGCTGGTTCTATTGCGGAGCAAGCCATCTCGTTGGTGCGAACCGTCTATGCATTTGGCAGTGAGACGAGGTTGATAGCTAAATTCTCAGTTGCACTTCAAGGCTCGGTGAAACTAGGGCTGAGACAAGGGCTAGTCAAAGGAATCTCCCTTGGGAGCAATGGTATCGTTTACGCCATTTGGGGGTTCATGACTTGGTACGGTAGTCGGATGGTTATGTACCATGGCGCCAAAGGAGGTACTATCTTTGCAGTCATCATATGCATTACCTTTGGTGGCACGTAAGTAACTATGATTAAGGCTCTTAGGTTTTCTTGACATAAAAGAAACCATACTCTAGTTTTGATCTTTGGTATCTTACATCTTTCAGATCACTTGGTCGAGGTCTGTCGAATCTCAAATATTTTTCAGAGGCGGTTGTAGCAGGGGAAAGGATTACCAAAGTGATAAAAAGAGTTCCCGATATTGATTCTGACAACCTGGAAGGTCAAATTCTAGAGAACTTTAAAGGAGAAGTCCAATTTAACCATGTGAAGTTCATGTACCCGTCTAGACCTGAAACCCCAATTTTTGACGATTTATGTTTGAGAATTCCATCTGGAAAAACTGTGGCTCTGGTTGGAGGAAGCGGGTCGGGAAAATCAACCGTGATATCTCTTTTGCAGAGGTTCTATGACCCAATCGCAGGAGAGGTTCTCATAGATGATGTTCCCATTAATAAGCTGCAGGTGAAGTGGTTGAGGTCACAAATGGGTCTAGTTAGCCAAGAGCCAGTGCTCTTCGCCACATCGATAAAGGAAAACATATTATTTGGTAAAGAGGACGCGTCCATGGATGAAGTAGTTGAAGCTGCAAAGGCCTCAAATGCTCATAATTTCATCTCTCAGTTCCCTAATGGTTACAAAACTCAGGTTTCTTTTTTTTTTTAGTCAAACTTAGATTCCACCTTTAAGAATAAACCGATCATGTTTTAGTTGGTTTAAGCCGTATATTTGTTTGTTTTTCTTGTTTTCATAAAAAGGTTGGAGAGAGAGGAGTGCAAATGTCAGGGGGACAGAAGCAGAGGATCGCAATTGCACGTGCGATAATCAAATCACCGAAAATTCTCCTTTTAGACGAGGCAACAAGCGCATTGGACTCAGAATCTGAAAGGGTGGTCCAAGAAGCCTTGGATAATGCCTCTTTTGGCCGTACAACTGTTGTTATTGCGCACCGCCTCTCTACTATTCGTAATGCTGATGTTATCTGTGTAGTCCATAATGGTCGCATTGTAGAAACTGGATCACACGAAGAGCTCATGGAGAATTTGGATGGTCAATATACTTCTCTAGTTCGCTTACAACAGAGGGAGAATAGAGAATCGGATGCTAACATCAGCGTAAGGGTGCAAGGAGGTCAATTCTCGGTTTTGAGCAAAGATTTGAACTATAGTCCAAAAATCACTATTGAAAGCCAGTCTAAATTGTTAACTAATTCAAGCATTGATTCGAATCTTCCTGGTTCGATACACAAGGATAAGAAGCCACCTGTGCCATCGTTTAAGAGACTGATGGCAATGAATAGACCAGAGTGGAAACATGCACTTTATGGTTGCTTAAGTGCAGCTTCATATGGGACCGTACAACCAATAAGCGCATATGTTTCGGGATCGATGGTGTCAGTGTATTTCCTAACGAGTAATGACGAGATCAGGGAGAAAACAAGGATTTACGTGTTGTCATTCGTTGGTCTAGCTCTGTTCACTTTCTTGGTTAATGTCGTTCAACATTATAGTTTTGCTTACATGGGGGAATACCTAACAAAACGTATCCGAGAAAAGATGCTCTCGAAGATATTGACCTTTGAAGTCAATTGGTTCGATGAAGAAGGGAACTCGAGTGGTGCAATTTGCTCAAGACTAGCAAAAGAAGCTAACTTGGTATGTCTCCCGCCTTTTTAATTTGAACTTTAGTGAACAACTTTTTCGTTTACCAAAGAATCTTGAGTTTGTAATGTTTTGTTATCATAGGTGAGATCACTGATTGGTGAACGGGTGTCACTGTTGGTGCAAACCATATCGGGAGTGACCCTAGCTTGCACACTTGGTCTGGCCATCGCTTGGCGATTAGCCATTGTGATGATTGCGGCGCAGCCAGTAATTGTTTTGTGCTTCTACACTCAACGCATTCTGCTCAAAAGCATGTCCAGAAAAGCAATTGAAGCTCAAGATGGGAGTAGCAAACTAGCTGCGGAAGCTGTCTCCAATATCCGAACCATCATAGCTTTCTCGTCACAAGAACGGATCTTGAAATTACTCAAAACGGTTCAAGAAGGTCCACGGAGAGAAAGCATTCGCCAATCGTGGTTAGCAGGGATTGTTCTGGGGACTTCCCGAAGCCTTTTAACGTGCACTTCGGTTTTAAACTTCTGGTATGGTGGTAGACTAATCGCTGATGGCAAAATCGTGGCAAAACAATTCTTTGAGATGTTTACAATCTTCGTGAGTACGGGACGTGCTATTGCAGACGCTGGGACCATGACGACCGATCTAGCCAAGGGCTCGGATGCAGTTGGGTCCGTATTCGCAGTGTTAGATCGATGTACAGCCATTGAGCCCGAGAACCCGAACGGGTATCTCTCGGAAAAGAAAAAGGGACAAATCAGATTTGTCGATGTCGACTTCGCTTACCCCACGCGACCAAATGTGGTTATATTCAAGGACTTCTCCATTGAGATAGACGAAGGAAAGTCGACAGCGATTGTGGGTCCTAGTGGTTCAGGTAAATCGACAATTATTGGTTTGATCGAGCGGTTCTATGACCCGTTAAAGGGTTCTGTGAGAATCGATGACCGCGATATAAAGTCGTATCATTTGAGATCGCTTCGTCGACACATAGCTTTGGTTAGCCAAGAACCAGCGTTATTCTCCGGGACTATCCGAGAGAACATAATGTACGGAGGAGCATCTGAAAACATCGACGAGTCGGAGATTATTGAGGCGGCAAAGGCAGCAAACGCGCACGAATTCATCACATCACTATCGGATGGCTATGACACCAACTGCGGAGACAGAGGAGTACAGTTATCGGGTGGGCAAAAACAGAGGATTGCGATAGCTCGTGCGGTTCTGAAAAACCCGTCCGTGTTGCTCCTCGATGAAGCGACGAGCGCTTTGGACAGCCAGTCGGAGCGCGTGGTCCAAGAGGCGCTCGAGCGCGTGATGGTCGGGAGGACGAGCGTCGTGATCGCGCATAGGCTTAGCACGATCCAGAACTGCAACGCGATCGCGGTTTTGGACAAAGGGAAAGTAGTCGAATATGGAGACCACTCGTCCTTGCTGGCAAAGGGTCCTACGGGTGCTTATTTCTCATTGGTCAGTCTCCAGAGAAATCTCTGTTGAATCTCAAGATACCGTTTTGGTTTTTCTCTAAAACAGAAAGCAGAGAAGTAAAGGAAGAAGATGAAGATGAAGAGTAGGGTAAGCATAAACATCGATACTTAGTCATTTTCTTTTAAGTCTTGCATTGGATTGAGTGGTTTAATCTCAAGAACATGCCTGGAAAGTACGTTTTCACTTATGAGGCGATTGAGTTGGTATTGGTTATGTAGCTGTTAATGTAAAGCAAACAGTGGCTCGGTATCAAACATTTCAAGAGATTAAAACCGAAAAACGTAATCAGTATTTATGTGGACTAGTATTTGCTTCACCATTACACATTCAGTAAAATTTCTAGAGAAGTGGTTTCTTGTATCCTGTGAAAGTCAACGTTTTTACCATTTTGGAACTCGAGTAAATCAATCCTCCCTCTAGCAATCCGCGATTAAGATTGGCTCTATCTAAGACACCACCATATCCTGCAAAAAAAGTAACAATTTTGAAAGCATGAAAGCTTGCAGAAACAAAATATAGGATACTATAATAAGAAACTGCAAGCTCGGTCTACATATATAACTCACTGTCACGAGAAATTTGACAATTTAATCTAGTCATGTTGTCAGATACTATCATTACTACGGTGCCAGAGCAAAGTGAGGGCCGGTTTTCTGACCATCACCTCCATCATTGTATAGAAATTTACAAGCCCTAGACAGATCATGCTTCTTGAAATCGTAGCAAGCCAAACAAGCTAACACATGGCTACATTCGTTTAGGATAATAATTCCAACTAAAAGGAGGCAGAACCTATCTATGATGTATTTTCCTGACTATGCTGTTTACAAAGTATCATCGATAAAAATTGGATGGTTAATATACTACAGAAGTCTTAACTAGAGAATGGCTACTTCAACCTGTCTAAAAGAAATCAGGTAGGTCTATATGTGATTAATGCCTTCTACTTTTCTTAAGGTTTATTGGTTTCAACCAACTTTCAGGGTTCACTTGAGAAATTTGGAGAATATCTGAACTTATGTACGCCACAGACTCTAAGTCAACATCCCACATAAGCCCTACCATAACATACGAATATAAAAGGTTTTGGTCAACATACTTGGTCTCCTTGGAGAAGTAAGCTCAAGACTTCCAAATTTTCTGCCTGGCAATGTTGGCATCGGCATCTCTTCTGCAGCTCCTCCCCCAGTGAAGCCAATGTCTGTTCCAGCTCAGAACTCTGCTTGTTGTACGTCAAGGAAACTATTCTTCTTAAAGAATGGCAAATAAGAATAAAAAGTACAAGCACTCGCTTGCTCTTAAATTCTGGCAAAAGAATGGCTGCAGTAGAGTAGTAGGCTGTCTCAAAAGGAGCAGAA
Source organism: Sisymbrium altissimum (assembly GCA_900406495.1). Taxonomy (NCBI): domain Eukaryota; kingdom Viridiplantae; phylum Streptophyta; class Magnoliopsida; order Brassicales; family Brassicaceae; genus Sisymbrium; species Sisymbrium altissimum. The sequence goes on from OVBI01000102.1 coordinate 91,853, forward strand.
CTAGTTGGTATAGATGGGATAATTGATTGCTACGCCTCAATAAGCCATGTTTCACTAGCTGCCGAAAATAAGGATATCTAGCGAGAACTTGCACTGAATTCGTTTTATCTGTTATGGCCTCCATGAGTGACATTTTCTTCTCATACTCATCAAGCTCCTTCTGCAGCTATAGATAGAAAAAACCGACTTATCAAAACACCTCATAAAATGATTTTAAAAGGTTAAAAACAGGATAAGCTAGCAGACGGTATTTGGAGCAGCGATGTAACTTTCAAGTAAAAGATTGACACAAAGACTTAAACCCTTACCTGTTCTTTTATGTTCTGCTCTGCTAGGTATCCTTCTCCCTCTTTCGCTAATTGAGAATTTACATCAGAAAGAAAATCCTTCATAGCTTGTGAATCAGCTCCATGACCATCCTCAAAAACTTTGACATCTGCTGTTACGAAACATATCCACAAGCAATTGTCTCTTAATAAACAGTGAGAAATTTGACAAGAAGAGTAAACTGCAAACAAAGGTTACTCACTTGCTGTTATGCTAGTACTATCATCATTGCCCACACTGGAGGCTACTGTTTCCTGGAACACCCTATTACACAGCATGCAATTTTAGATGTGTCCCAGCAGCATAAAGTGAAAACGCAATAGGATCGAGAATAACCTTATTTCCTTGTTCAGCTCAACCATTTGGCTTATAAACTGATCTCTGCATAACAAAAAAGTAATAAAAAATTACTAAACACAAACCTTAAGTTCATCTCAGGAACGTAGAACTAGTTAAGATGTTAGAAAGATTTAATCACCTAAGTAATCCTTCCTCGTTCTTTGTTTCGCCAACCACATCAAGCCATCCAAAAAAATCCCACAATGTCAAACAGAGAAAATAATCAAACCACAAGCTCTAAATCTTATATAAAACAGCGTATAAGCAAAACCTTGAGTGCATCCACTTCATTGCCAACAGTTGCAATTTCATCCTGAAGAAGAGCAATCCTTGCCTGTCGCAAGTACACTCACGATAAGAAACACATTCTGTACAGTCACCAAAAGGCACTAATAATCCGCAAAACCAAAGTGAATTAAGAAAAACGTAAACCTCCAGGGATTGAATCGTAGCATCGTTCAAAGACAATTCAACTTCGTAGCCGTTGAGTTCCTCTTCTGCAACTTCTTTGATACGCTTCGCATGTTCAACTTCTGCGTTCGCTGCTTCAACGTCCGATTGTAGAGACTCGATTCGCTTCTTCAACCCAACCACTCTTTGCTCTTGACGAGAAAACCACCAACAACAATCAGAACCATGATTTCTCTAATTACAGTAACTAATCAAGCTCGAATCGCATACGATCAACAACTAAACCCTAAATTTCACGAAAAATCCGATCAAAACGCAGATCAAACTAATAATTTAGCATAATTTCTACAATGCGCCTTCCGATTCTTCGCCGTTGTCTTTCTCTGCGAAATCTCGAGACAATTTCCAGAAAGCAGACAAACTAATAAAGCTACAAAAAAGTATGAAGATGATCTAACCTCCTCGAGATCTTTCAGAGGTGAAGTCGCGGATCAGAGAGAGAAGCTGCTTCTGCGTATCGATTCCCGCCATAGTTTCTTCGTTTGTTTAGGGAGAGCTTCTTCACTGATCTCACTTCCTCTTCCGTTCTGAATACGTTTTGCGTTAGTGAGAGGCGGAATAATCACTAATGTCGGCCCATCTATATTGAGCCCAAAGTATTAAGCCCATATACCTTGGCGATATTTTAAATAGGCCCTATAGGCCTGTAGCATAACTGTGTCTCAAATATACGAAGCTGACGTGTTACATTATTTATTTATTTTTTTGTCTAAATGTTGAAAAGATAAAGTGGAAATGTAGATAGTAATAAAAACTACAATATAGAATACTGTTAAAAAGTAAAATATATTTAATTTGCTGTCAAGAAGTACTTGTTTTGAAAAGGATAATACATCAATCTGTAGGAGTGACAAAATAGATTAATCATTCTCCTGAAAAAGGGATACTTAATCAACTCATTACAAACGACTATAGTGAATTAGTTAAATTCGATTTTGAACGGATCATGGCGAATCCAATATATTTGTTAAATGGTTAATTTGTTGGTGAAAATCTACTCGATGTATGTTTTCTAGGTCAAAAAGTTAAATGGATGGATTCTTAGAGTAAGAGTTTGTTGCTTTATAACTGTTCCGTAAAAATAATTACAAAAGTTTATACCATTAATTAACTAATGATTCTTCTTCTCTCTTCAGTCGTCACATACTATATATCGTACAATCACAACAATTTTTTTTCTTTTCTGACTAAAAAAAATGAAATAAAAATCGCAACAATTTATGCATGCTTCTTTGCAATTTTCAAAAAAAAAAAAGAAAAGTCATGAGTACCAATAAAAAGGGGGAAAATGATGTTGCATGTTTCATTAAATATTATCTAAAATGAATGTGGGTGGGATAAAAGAAAACTACAGTAATGTTTCCAAAAAAAAAAATACTACAGTATATCGTACAATCGCAACAATTTATTCTTCTTTTTCTTTTTTCTCGAACAAGCTGAGGGTACAATCGCAACAGTTTCTACATGCTTCTTTGCGATTTCTACATGTTGTTTCATTAAAAATCATCTAAAATGATCAAAGAAAACTATGAAAAGTGTTCGGTATACAGTATGTGCCACACTATCTATCATTCAATATATATTCCCTTACCAAAATGTTTATATAGAACAATTAAAAGAAGGTCTAACAACAGAATAGTCACCATTATGGCACTATTCTTGGAGGAGAATCTGTGAACAGATAAATGTTCATAGGATCCACATAGTCGAATCCACAATATTTGAATGTTATTTTTTCCATGCTAAGATTTAATTGCGAAATTGACTATATTGTAAACTATAATGGAATACACCTTGAAGTAATTACTATGTTTCACTTATTCACTAGTTGGACAAAGTTATTATCATGTTTTATTTATATATGTTTATGTTTTCTAACTGTTTGATTGATTGTCTCATCAAGGACGAATATTTTGGTCGCGATTTTGGCTGAAGATTGAGCAAGAATCACAAATATATATAGATGTGTATCGATAACAGTACTTTGAAAATAATTGGAAAAAGGATCCATTAATCGCGGAGTGTTATGTATTAATTCCCTTACTCAAAGCAACTATTGTCCTCAATATATAGAAGTTTTATATAATGGAAAAGATTCATCCCTTAACACAAAATATTTAAGAACAAAATGTAAGCACTACATAGTGATAGTCCATAGTTGATCTACACTTTGAAGGATGATGTGAGGTTTAGTGGTTGTGAAGGAGTGATAAGCACTACTAGTAGGCCAAGTTGAAAAGCAATTGGTGATGACTGATGGCTGATGAGCCTTTTGCCACTTATGGAAACCTGCAACTCTTATGATTTGGTGGATAGCTTGTGATCGAGCTTATTTAGTGAATGTATAGTTCGAGTAAAGTGGAATTTGGTTTTCGTACACTTAAGACATGATATGACATCATATATCATAAGCACCCACTCAGACTCAACTCACACTCTCAACTTCTACTTTCCTTTTTTTGTCCTTTTCTCTTAAACAGTTAAAGCATGTAATTGAAATGCCGTTTGATGTTTATCAAAAAAAATTGTAAGATGTAATTGTATTTCTTGCTACACGTTGTAAATATAAGTTTAAGTGTATTTACATAATTGCTATATGATATATAGCTTTTGATTATTCAAAGGCGAAATACTAAATTAACTGAAAAGGAAGACTTTTCCAAGCATTTAGTTGAGTAAATGAAACGTGTTCGCCATTAGCTATATGGATACTACGGCGAATATGGAGAAGCCGAAATTAATTAGTTTTAGACGGAAATACATGCAATCAATGATATCAAGAAGTTATGCAATCTGCACTTGATGACTATAGAGAATATTTGAATTCTCAAAGTCCCCACAAAGTTGTTTCGTCAAGCAAGTCAATGACAAGATGATTAACACTTGTGTTAATGCTTCGATGGTTTCTAAAGGAAGCATTTTGGTAATGCCTTAACGGCTCTGGAATCACAATTTTAAGCTTTATTAATAACAATTCAGGGTCCCTGGAGCAGAGGTTCTTACAAGAGTGGAATTTGAAGGGAATTACATGCAAATTGTAGAGTTGGTGAAATGCCAGGATGGTACACAAGTGGACTAGGGATTCATAGTTGGACAAGAAAAGTTCGACATTGCCTTTGGAAGTCCGAAGGTGTGAAAATTATTTGGGTTCATCGACAAGGAAATAAAGTTATGTTTGTCCTTTGATTAATTATTAAACTCGAACCATAAATGTCTAGTAGAAGTCACACTTGGCAGTGGAAAGCATGGGTTATAAACATGGAAGTAGAGATGAAGCACTGATTATAGATATGTCACTATCATAATGTATTTCGATCTTGGCTGGTTGGTTCACTACTGAGTCGCTTTTACTATCTTCTTGGGTGGCCAACTTGGAATCTTTAAAGGAAAAAGCTGTTTTCTAAAATGTAGGATATGCCAAAACGTTCAAAGACTAGTAATTTACCATTCAAACGTTAGAAATATGTAAGTGCGTGTAAATATCATTTTATCTATAACTTTTATAGTTTTGTAGCAAAACAAATTCTAGGAGTATCTAACTTGTCATCTCAAGTTCGTCTCTTTTCGCTTCAGTAGCTAGACAATACAAACGTCAAGCACTGTTGGATCGCTTGAGAGGGATTACCGTTTTTTTAATTAACAATCGGGAGAAGAAATGGTAATTTCTTTTATTGCTTATAAATGAGTAAAATTCAAAATAAGAAGTGAAACGTAAAGAAGGTGAACTTACAAAACAATGTGTCCCCCACCGGTTTTATTCTGGTGTGCCACTAAATTTTGTACGCAATATTCAAATCATTACACTTTGGCGAAATTGAGGAAAACTTTTTTTCAGTCACTTAATTAGTTATCTTATGAACGAATTTTAGGAGGAAGAATACGGATCTCTAAACATGTTAACGGTAGAAATTGGTGAGTAGAACCCAAAAGATCAATAATTAATCAAAATAAGACTAGAGATTTTGTATTTTTGATACCTCACTGAAATTTCTCTATTGAGAATATTGCGCATTTGGCTGGAATTTTGAGCTGTTTGTTACAACAACCATTTTCGATCTGGGTCTTTTTCGAAGTTAAGAACTTCTGAATGATTTAATCACGACAAGTATCGGTACTTTTTTTTTTATCGATGCCAATACTTGAACTATTTATCGCTTAAGTATTAAGTTTTCAAATAGCACACAATGCACAGTGAAACAAGCAAGTTCTCTAATAGCTAAACTAGTTATTTGCTGAGCTATTAGGGACCAAGACATAGATAGTGTGATTTCATATGATAGTAGTATCAATGTAGTCACTAACTACAACCTCTAATTACACTAGTGGGTTCCACATATATGCTTCGATCTATTTTAATTTTCATTCACACATGGGAATGGTGCATGTCGGGTTTAGCGTTAATGTACTTGGTAAGATTCAACCAAATGAATAAGAAATCATTTCACGACACTTTTTAACAATTCTTTCGTTTGGTATTTTTTGGTGAATAGATGTTCAAACCAATTGAAACTTTATTAAAAGAAAAGAATATTTTTCTTCATATTCTAACATATCTTCGTATGATTTAGTATGATAAGACTTCACCCACGATGTATTATTGTGTATATTCAATAGCATAATTAGCTTACAAAGGCTAGCTGGTGCCCTAATGATATACATATAAGCTATTAATATGCTGCTCAGATGTTAGTACTAGTATTAATTAGTGGTTTAGTTTGTGATTTTATTTTCATATGGCCAATTCGAGTCGCATTCTATAAATAATATTTACGCTCTCGTCCCCTTTGTTTTTATGCCTCTTTCACCCGCACATTTTCTTATATGTAGCCTTTCAGTATTTATTTGTTTTGATTTAGAACACCCTTATATATGTACCTGTTATTCCATTTACTTTTATTCTATATATATATATATATTGTACATTTTTAACTAAAAACCAATTGGTACATACAAAATTAAAATTAAAGTTATATTAAAACCCAATATATTAACATAGCAATAACTGTGACAAACATTCAAAAGTGAATAAAAGTTACAAAGCTATTTAATGATCATATATGTGGAAAAAAAATAGTAGTTTACACTGATCTTGTAATTATATAGCCTATATATTATTTTTTAAGTTAGCAAAAAGTTAGTGTAATCATGGAATATGTGGTAACAAAGGGTATAATGTTGTATGAATTCAAATACTATAAATTAAACAAAAGTCAACGTTTACATAATTTAAGCGAAAAAGAAAACGTCACCACATACGTACAAACCCTGGAGATCACTCACGGGGGACGGCATCATTTGCCAACATAATGAGTGTTTTGTTTAATGTATTAAATTATACGTGTTAATTCAGAATTAGGCATATCATTTTTCTATTAAGATTGGTGATCTGAATCTATTCAAGTTAATTTGAAGGGGTGAGTAAGTATTGATCGAGCCATCATGTTTAATAACATGATCCAGAGCCCAATACACAAAGTGATCCATGCATAACTTGGTTGATCATAGAGAAATCGAATCTGGATTCTTTACGAGCTTATACCCTGTGATCCTAGCTAACTCCTTAGTTGTTAACTTCCACACTACCAAACGCGTACGAGTACATATCAATTATTTGATGATAACATTGTAGTTGTAGATGTGTACTTCAAGTTTTTATAAAGGTAGAATAAATCAATAAGTAGGAGGCGCAGTCCATATGTTCAAATAGCATCTCACACAATTTAATAGAAGCAAAATATATGCATGCAGTCAAATATAAATTAATATTATAAAAACCATAGTATTTGTTATTTTAAAATACTGATTAAATTAATAAAGTGTTAATTTAAAGTGAGTTTTGTAATATATTAAAGTTAGACTTTCTAATTTATTACAAAAATATATATGGGAAAATCCCAAAAGAAAAACTTTTGACAGTATCCCTACTTAAACCGTGAGGAATACACGAATTTATGCGAGTTCGAATCCCCCAACAACCAAAAATAATTTGACCCTCGCCTGAAGGAAGACAATTTATGTCTGAATTCATAATATTTGATCATTTGATGTTTATTACTAAAGGTTCAATACCAGATACAATATCACAATTAATCGCATATATTTTCTTATACAATACGATTTACATTTTAGGGTTTATGATTCTGCAAGGAAGTGTAACACGTGTTGCTCCTTCAATGGAAGATTTAATTTAGATGGAATGATAATTGATACCTAACGATATAGAGATCATCAATTCATCGTCATTCAAGAAAATAAAAGTATACAATGGAGGAACCAACATATAAGAGTATTGAATTGTTTTATGTAGAAATTATGAATAACACAAATGACTAAACTATTTTTGTGTCTTTTCTATTAATCAACCAGACCTTTTATATTATTAGAAGAAAATTTTAAATAAACTAAATATAATCATAAAAATAATCATAATAATTAACATAGTAAATAGATTATAATTAATAGGATATTCCATAATTGCTTCAATGATTCCATAATAATGGAAACCTCCAGTATTCTAGAAGAGGACTTATACAAGACTATATTTGAATGTCCAATTGTTAACAGTAATTATTAAAGACTCACTATGGTGTTTGAGAGACTAGGGTTCAGATTTTTCCATTGTGATTCCGATAACGACTAGAGACTATGAATGTCTTAAATAACAAAAATATTAGGTTCTTCAACGTTTAAATATTATTTTGGATTTCAATTTCGTATTTGTTGTCACAGAAAATTATTCTAATGTCTCAAAATGATTATTGGATCGTTTATATTTAAGTATTCATATTACAATTAAGATATTTAAAAAAAATAAAACTAATAATTTAAGAGCATATATAACGGTCAGAAATTCAAATAATTTTTTATTAGTAGAATATCAATATAATTTAGTTAATAACTAAAATAAAATAAACTCATATGAAGAAACATGTGATTAAAGGTTTTTATGAGTTTTTCTAATGTCTCATAGTCTCATTTGAGAATCATATCTCAGTCTCTTTCTTCATTTTTCTTTTTATTTTATTTTAATTTTAATCATGAGAAACTCAAAAATATCTCTATTTAAACTGCTCTAAAAAATTAGATGTATTATCCGGGAAAACGATAAGAAAAAGTATATATATTAGTGGTAAAATAGGTGAATATTTAGTAAACAGTAATGCACATTTATCTTGACCAAGGTAGAAAAAATTATGAAAGAATATAGCTACTATCTATCTCATCATGTCCAGCTTGTGTAAAAAATATTACCATGTTATCCACACATACCAAATATATATACATTTTTTAAGGCTTCATAGAGAAGATTAGATATTACCAAATATTATTTACCCATAGCTATACCCAAAGTAGCAACAACAGTTAAACAGCTTAATGTTGTTGTATTCCGATCGTAACAAATGCAGTAGCTATTCATGCTAATATAAGGACACTATTAAATACTAGTAGTATCCAATTATAACCGTACCTCGAGATATGTAGCGGAACCTTATACTTATTGTATTATACGATAAATAAATAGATAAATGATGTCAAAAAAGTAGTAGTAATAAATAAACACACAGAGTTGTATTGTCCAAAGGCTGCATGCAAGGCAAGACTGCTAGGCACGCACATGACTAGCATAGGGAATTGCTCGCAGGTTTTAATGTCGCAAGATGACGAATCAATTACATGCATGTATATATGCATGTACATATCATTGATTACTAACTAAAATGAAACCGCCTTCACTTCAAGTGATATGTAAAAAATTGTACATTGAAAGAAAGAATCAATACTCAATAAGTCAATAGTACTATAAAATATCCAAAATGGATTTTTCTGTTGCTTATTTTTTAGCTCTAGAATTGATCTTAGATATATTTCAAAATAATGAAAAAGAAAAATTAGATTATCGAATATGGACAGAGGTCTCAAATTATTGGTGAACTATATTCAGTTTTTTTTTCAGTAAACATATATTTTGATGAGGTAAATACCTTTTGTAAATAAAAAATAGGCTCCCATATATATATATATATTAATTCGTAATTTGAGTCGGGATTTTATTTGACTGCTTCATTCACACTTATGACAAAAAGAAATGGTCATGTATAAAAACAATGTTTCTGGGAAAAATATGTCATTAAATGAATGAGGACACAACAGTAATATAAACAGATCACGAAAATACATGTTACTGTATAATGTTTGAGACTAATGAAAACATGATCTAATACTGTATTTTTAATTTAGACAGCCGAAGTTCCGAGAAGCCAACTGGCTTTCCTCTCTCTCTAGGTTTCTATAAATATCAGCCGACTACCGCATTGGATCAACGAATGTGACTGAAACTTAGCAAAAAAGAATCAAATAACAAGAAATCCATTAGAAAAAAAAAGCAAAAACAGGAAAGTAAAGGTTTTCGCTTTTAATATTACTGCACGAACAGAGAACCTCTTGAAAACACAGAGTGAGAGAGAAAAAAAAAGAACTGCTGCCGTTTCGTTATAGTCAAGGTGTCGTTTTGGTCTCTCTTTCTCTCCCTCTCTCTTTGGAACAAAAGAGAAAATGGGTCAAGCAGAGGGGAAAGAGACTGGGAAGAAGACGATGAAGAGTTTCAGAAGCATACGATCGATATTCATTCACGCGGACGGTGTAGATTGGGTGCTGATGGGATTAGGGTTTATTGGAGCCGTCGGTGATGGCTTCACAACTCCTCTTGTTCTTCTCATCACCAGCAAGCTCATGAATAATCTTGGTGGTTCCTCTTTCAACACTGAAACCTTCATGCAAAGCATCTCCAAGGTCCACTCAATTCTCTCTATCTCTCTTCTCTATTCTTCTAATTCGACCTTTTGATAACAAGCTTTTTTGTGGGGTTTTTTGGATGCTTAATTGTCCAGAATCCGTTGACATATTTTGAAAAAAATAACAAACTTACAAATTTGTAGAGGAGATGTTCAGTAGGTCAAACATATAACAACAAGATGGACTCCTCTTAAGTCATATTTTAACAGTTTACGGCTTCGACTTCAATTTCTGACACGTGCACTTCCAGATTTATCGTATGTGTCTGGATAAGGAAAGACGACTAATGTTTATTCTTTCTATTATATTTATTATTTTTTGTAATCAACAGAATTCTGTAGCTTTGCTCTATGTGGCTTGTGGATCTTGGGTTGTCTGTTTCCTTGGTAAGTTTCTTTTAATAATGTTTACCTTACTTTTCTATATAGGTAACCACAATTAGATTAACGAACTAATATTTAAATTAAATTTTTTTTTAAAAACAGAAGGATATTGTTGGACACGAACAGGGGAGAGACAAACGGCAAGAATGAGAGAAAAGTATTTAAGGGCAGTGTTAAGACAAGATGTGGGGTACTTTGATCTTCACGTCACAAGCACTTCTGATGTGATCACAAGCGTCTCTAGCGACAGTTTCGTTATCCAAGACGTGCTTAGTGAAAAGGTCTCACCATTTCTATTATTCATTCTAATCATTTTTCTTCTTTTTCTAAACCGGTTCCTTATGATTTTGGTTTGGTGCAGTTACCGAATTTTTTGATGAGCGCATCAACGTTCGTTGGAAGCTACATAGTTGGCTTTATTTTGTTATGGAGACTCGCCATTGTTGGCTTACCCTTCGTCGTCCTCTTAGTGATCCCGGGACTTATGTACGGCCGAGCCCTTATAAGCATTTCGAGGAAGATACGCGAAGAGTACAATGAGGCTGGTTTTGTAGCTGAGCAGGCGATCTCTTCTGTGCGAACTGTCTATGCGTTTTCCGGGGAGAGGAAGACGATATCCAAGTTTTCAACCGCGCTTCAAGGCTCGGTGAGGCTAGGGATTAGACAAGGGCTTGCTAAAGGAATCACCATTGGAAGCAACGGAATCACTTTCGCCATGTGGGGGTTCATGTCTTGGTATGGAAGCCGGATGGTCATGTACCATGGTGCTCAAGGTGGTACCGTATTTGCAGTAGCCGCCGCTGTTGCCATTGGTGGCGTGTAAGTATATATAACATACAACAACAACAAAAAGTATATATAACTAGAAATTGACCCGTGGGTATTGCGAGCATAAAGTATTGATACAATGAGATATGCAAACCGGTTTCAACAATTAAACTATCAGAATCATACACAAATATTCTAGAAATGATGTTATTTATATTTTAGTTTTTATTACATAACTACTAGAATCCATTGCGTACGTATTAAAATAATTAGAATCTTACGTAACCAATTGGCTGGTTCCAATATTTTAATCTATATTTTAGAAATTTTAATTCAATCTATATTTTGTTTTTTTTTGTGGTAAAATCTGTAGTTGCAAAGTAGAATGATTATTCTATTATTCGTTCTTATTTCCTTTAAAACATAACTATAAGTATGATAAATATATAATATGTAAATAAATTCATTTTTTCATATGCACTTTGGATATACGGAAATTAAAGTTTTGGTGACTCTTTTCATAGAGTTAAAAGTTGTTTTCTTATAACCAAACAGTTAAAATAAAAGATTTGTTGATATTCGTGAAACCGTATCAGGATCTTGATCTTTGGTATCTCTGTTGTTGCTTCAGATCACTTGGTGGTGGTTTGTCTAATCTCAAGTACTTCTTTGAGGCGGCATCAGTTGGGGAGCGAATCATGGAAGTGATTAACAGAGTCCCCAAGATTGATTCAGACAATCCGGAAGGGCAAAAACTGGAGAAAATCAGAGGAGAAGTTGAGTTTAAGCATGTGAAGTTTGTGTATCCATCAAGACCCGAAACTTCCATCTTTGACGATTTTTGTCTGAGAGTTCCCTCCGGGAAAACCGTGGCTTTGGTGGGAGGAAGCGGGTCTGGAAAATCAACTGTGATATCGCTTTTGCAGAGGTTTTATAACCCGGTTGCAGGAGAGATTCTCATAGATGGTGTATCCATCGATAAGCTGCAAGTAAAGTGGTTAAGGTCGCAAATGGGTTTAGTTAGCCAAGAGCCTGCACTTTTCGCCACGTCCATAAAGGAGAACATATTGTTTGGTAAAGAAGATGCAACAATGGATGATGTTGTGGAAGCTGCCAAGGCCTCTAATGCTCATAATTTCATTTCTCAGTTACCTGATGGCTACGACACTCAGGTTAGTTTCTAGATTTATATATATATATATATATATATATATATATTGCATTTTTTGTAGTTTTATCATGGGGTTGATTTAGCTTTTGTGAAAACAAATAGGTTGGAGAGAGAGGAGTGCAAATGTCAGGAGGACAGAAGCAGAGGATCGCAATCGCACGTGCAGTAATCAAATCACCGACAATTCTACTTTTAGACGAGGCAACAAGCGCATTGGACTCTGAATCCGAAAGAGTAGTCCAAGAAGCCTTAGAGAATGCCTCAATTGGCCGTACAACTATCCTTATTGCCCACCGTCTCTCTACCATTCGTAATGCTGATGTTATCTCTGTGGTCCAAAACGGCCATGTTGTTGAGACTGGATCGCACGATGAGCTAATGGAGAACTTAGATGGTCAATACGCTTCACTGGTCCGCTTACAGCAGTTTGAGAAAAACGACTCAGGTGTGAACATGAGTGTCAATGTCCAAATGGGTCCAATCTCGGATCCTAACAAAGATTTGAGAAGTTGTTCAAGAGTCTCAACTCTTAGCCGGTCAAGCTCTACTAACTCGGTTACAGGTTCAAGTATTGTCAAGAATCTTTCTAAAGATGATAAGCCACCTTTACCATCGTTTAAGAGACTGTTGGCAATGAATTTACCGGAATGGAAACAGGCGTTGTATGGTTGCATAAGCGCAACCTTGTTTGGCGCCATACAGCCGGCGTACGCCTATTCTTTGGGGTCGATGGTATCGGTTTATTTTTTGACGAGCCACGACGAGATTAAGGAGAAAACAAGGATCTACGCATTATCTTTTGTCGGCCTAGCCGTGCTTTCTTTCCTGATCAATATCAGCCAACACTACAATTTCGCATACATGGGCGAATATTTGACTAAACGCATCAGAGAACGGATGCTCTCTAAGGTGCTAACCTTTGAAGTCGGTTGGTTCGATCGAGACGAGAACTCGAGCGGTGCCATTTGCTCTAGACTCGCAAAAGATGCTAATGTGGTAAGTACATAAACCTTAAGATTAGTAGAATTTTTTTACGAGCATTAATGTTATATCACGTTTCTTGATCTCTCTAATATTTTGTTCGATGATAGGTGAGATCGTTAGTAGGTGATCGTATGGCATTAATTGTACAAACCATATCGGCTGTAACCATAGCTTGCACGATGGGTTTGGTCATCGCTTGGAGGTTAGCCCTTGTGATGATCGCGGTGCAACCGCTGATTATTGTTTGCTTCTACACTCGTCGCGTTCTACTGAAGAACATGTCGAAAAAAGCAATCAAGGCTCAGGACGAGAGTAGCAAACTAGCTGCAGAGGCTGTTTCAAACGTACGAACCATCACGGCCTTTTCGTCACAAGAACGTATCATGAAAATGCTAGAGAAGGCTCAAGAAAACCCGCGGAGAGAAAGCATACGTCAGTCGTGGTTCGCAGGGATCGGGCTCGCCATGTCGCAGAGCCTGACGTCGTGCACGTGGGCTTTGGATTTCTGGTACGGTGGTAGACTGATCGATGATGGTTACATCACAGCTAAAGCTCTGTTCGAAACGTTTATGATCTTGGTTAGTACCGGTCGTGTCATTGCTGACGCTGGAAGCATGACAACGGATTTAGCCAAAGGCTCTGACGCGGTCGGTTCGGTTTTCGCTGTGTTGGACCGGTACACTTCAATTGATCCGGAGGATCCAGATGGATATGAACCAGAAAGAATAACCGGTCGGGTCGAGTTTCTGAGTGTGGACTTCTCGTACCCAACTAGACCGGATGTGATGATATTCAAAGATTTCTCCATTGAGATCGACGCAGCGAAGTCGACTGCGATTGTGGGCCCAAGCGGGTCGGGTAAATCCACTGTAATCGGTATGATCGAAAGGTTTTACGACCCGGTTAAAGGTGTTGTGAAAATCGACGGTCGAGATTTAAGATCGTACAATCTGAGATCGCTTCGTCAACACGTGGCTTTAGTTAGCCAAGAGCCAACGTTGTTCGCGGGAACGATCCGAGAGAACATTATATACGGAAGAGCGTCAGATAAAATCGACGAATCAGAGATCATCGAGGCGGCGAGAGCAGCGAACGCTCACGATTTCATCACGTCGTTATCGGACGGCTACGACACGTACTGCGGAGACAGAGGAGTACAACTATCCGGTGGTCAAAAACAGAGGATAGCTATCGCTCGAGCGGTGCTGAAGAACCCGTCAGTGTTGCTCCTCGACGAAGCGACGAGCGCTTTGGACAGCCAATCGGAACGCGTGGTGCAGGACGCGCTCGAGCGCGTGATGGTCGGGAGGACGAGCGTTGTGATCGCGCATAGGCTGAGCACGATTCAAAACTGCGACGCGATCGCTGTTCTAGACAAAGGGAAACTCGTTGAACGTGGGACCCATTCGTCCTTATTGGCAAAAGGTCCAACAGGTGTTTACTTCTCATTGGTCAGCCTCCAGAGAACTTCATGTTAAATAAATAAAGCTTTGGAAACGAATAAAAACTCGTTTAAGCTAAGAACGAAATCAAGAGACGACCTCATCTTTCTAATGAAATTGACCATGTTATATAACGCCATTTTCATTATTTGTAACCAGATATATATATATAGATATTCAAAAAGCTTCTGTTTAAAAAGCAAGTTATTACAAAATTTCGAACACTAGAGCAGATCTATGTTTTCACTTCTGCTAGATTCACGTGCATATATATAGATATAAGAGAACTGCTACAGCCTAGAGATAGTAAACTTATCGATTTAATCACCACCAACTTGTCGTTTCCATGAGTCTTCCACAATGAGTTCATCTACTCCCCATTCTTCAAAGCTGTGATAATGAGGACACAAAGAAAAGCCGATCAAACAAGTGAACTTATAGGAACAAATAGAAAGGAAAGTTTCTAGGCGAAAATGAAATAAAAAACTCACCTCCCGTCGGGTAAGTAACGCCTGATTGTGAAAGGTATCTTACGCTGTCGAAGCTCCTTCATTGCGATCTGAGGAACCAGAGTTCGTATAGTTCTTTTAGCTTTCATCATATAACTAAGTTGCTCACAATCCAAAAACAACTAAAAACTCTTGAAAAGGTGGAAGAGAGAAAGAGATGCAAAGTAAGTAAGGAGTACCTCAAGTGGATCAGTCTCACCCTCCAGCTCCACCATCACAGGAGCATTCATGAGCATTCATGCTGTATCAACCCCAAAAACAATAAGCAAAAGGCTTGTTTTGCTTCAATTGAGACAAAGTAATCTCAAGACTTGGCGTTTGCTATTTTCTCTAGAAACTTAAGATACAGGATGAAAACTAGTTATGACAACGCCTAATTGACAGCCAGGAAAGGCAGAAATCAGACCTAATCTGAAGAGCACGAGTGCCTAGTATCCTCGCACGTTCATACTTGGTCATGAACTTTGATGTTTTACGCGGACGTTGTACAGCTTCCTGCTCTATCTTATCCTCTGTTTCAATAGGTTCACCATTGATATCATCATTTTCCTTCATCTCAACATCCTCCTCGACTCCTTCCTAATCACAACAAGTAATCAGAAATTGCAAGTAGGAAGCAATATTCACGTCAAATTCATACAAAAGAAGAATACTAGCTTACTTCAATCTCCGGCTCTGCTGGCTCATCCTCATACCTACAAGACAATTGATAGGGCTTCTTAAGCATGTTTGAACCAGAATGCAAAATATGGAGAGAAACAATCTCGGTCACGAAGAAGGAGCATTTGAACATAACATAAACCCAACTTCAATTTCACTCCTGAATTATACTCAAGAGATTCAAGTGATGTGCAATGCCAAGAGAGATGGGTTTCAGTTGAAAAATACATAATTGGATAATGTGAAGATAAAAGATTACTCTTTGCACCAGACAAAGTTACAGCAGCAGAGTCAGACAAGAACAAAAACTGGATCTTTACTTTAGCAAAATTAGGGTTTATATATTCTTCTCTTCCACAGCAGAGAATCAATAGCTTTTTCTGGAAAAACCCGTGTAAATTTTACACCACCGAAACAAAAATTTCACCAAAATGCAACACTTCAATTTTATATATCAAACAGAACGCTCTCAGCTGCACACAATGATTCCTCAACAAAACCGATACAGTCATTCGAGATATGGAGAGAAAGGGTACCCCAAATCGTCAACATCTTGGTAATCTTCGTCCGCCATGGATATTTGAGATTTCTTGCAGTCACTCTAAAACCCTAAGTTTAGTCGCTCGTAGAGGAGGTCGCTTTTGGTGTGCGTGTCTGAGAAACTAGAAATTATAAACAAAGTGTGAGAATTGAGTAATTAATCTTTTTCCGGTTTTACTTCCCAAATATATTTCGGTTTACTTAAACCGTCTTCCTCTTGGTTCTTGGTATGTATCTGGAAATTGCATTTGGTTGAACGCTTAATAAATTATTAGTAGTTTACTTTTCTTTTCTTTTTTTAACTTTCAGTTCACTTTATTTGGAATCAAAGTTAATACTTAATACTTTGAACTAATTTGACGAAAAGAAAAAAAAAAACTTTCAAATAATTTTCGTCCTTGGAGAAATCTTATACAGAAGAAGTCTTTTAGTTTATATAAACTATGCACGACCTATGAAATTAATCCCGATATAATTTTAATAATCAATTGTCGGTTTGATATTATTGAAAATTTTGTGGTAACCCAATTTATTTTATATTACTTAAATAAATTTAATTCCTTCCTGATAAAAATTTATAATTTAATACAAAATATCCTTCTTTTTTGGTGGGGAAGCTGAGCTGATTTTTTTTTTTTAAAGGATACTAGTGAGCTGTAAATCGAAATCACAATACATAAATCAAATGTTTTTCTTATTGAGATATTTAATAATATAGTTTTCACCAGCTTTGATACTATTGAAAGCAACTCGTAGCAGACGTACCAAAAGTTCCTTTTGATTGAGTTTCTTTTAGATAAACAATGGCTAGAATTAGTAATGTTAGAAAGTTTTGTAATTAGGTAAACATAATTCCAAAGTGAGATGTATACTCATGACAAAGAATAATGATTTTGCCAGCCCATAGCCGCACATACAGCTGTATTCAAACATTACACTCATTTTTTTCTTTTTTTTCAATTTAATTTTAATGAACAAATGCAAACAAAATTGTGATTTAAAATCACTTTTATTTAGAAAGCAGTTGCATGATATACATGAAAACCAAGAATAAAAACAAGTGAAAGGGTGATGGCTGCTTTTCGGTAAACACAAAATAATTGTATAGATTTCCGTGTATCAAGATGTTGGAGCAACAACTCAGTACTATAAAATGTCTTCTCTGTTTGAACCCCAAAAAAAAAACTAATTGGCTTTATTTGCTTTCTTAAACTACATATGGTCATTGATACTCAAAATGGCAAAAACTCCGAGACGAAGAGATGTTTAATTTGAGTTATTATAGGAACTGTTTTAAGATTTGAATAGAACAAAAAAACACTGGAGAGACGAGTTAAAAAGGATATCTATAAGTGCATACATCTGTTATTGATTTTAAACATTGTAAAATATACCCTATTACTATACGTGGGCCTGTGTACATGGGACTTTTCGAAGACTTACCTTCCAGCGTCAATATTTTCTATAAGGATATTCTCTATAAAGGGTACTAATTTAACAAAGGTTTAACAAACACGAGAGAGACTGGCGTTCAGTACTATCTGGTATAAATCAAGTGCATGATGATATGCGATATATACAGCTATCGTGATAGAAAGGATGTGATCATCACCTTGGCTTATCAAACGCATTTGTTCCGATAGCATATCTTAGCCACTCTTAGTACGTTAACTTTAGTTCCACAAGAATTTAATGTGTTACGTAGCGTATAAAATTGAAATATTCCAACTATAACATAATATAAGGCTATTTGAAAGCATTTGTTCAGAAAAAAAAGCATAATATAATATGTGTGTATAGTCGTAGAAATTTGCGACGATTGTATTTGTTTGGCATGATGCTACAATTAGTATATCACTGTTAGTATCAGAAAAGTAATAATCAAAACTCTTCTTAAGGAAACAACAAATTCTAGTCACAGAAAAGGGTGAAAACCTGCAAATGAAATCCATCTAAACGAGGTATACTCACATGCTTTAGTAAAATACAAGCATTTGTTTTAAATTAGTTTATACAAAGTGCATTGTATCCAATGAATGTGAGCTGACCATTTGAATATATAGTATTGCCTTTTGGGCGTCAGTCAATAATTATATATTATTGAAAACATTAATACATATACATATATATCGAAATAAGTAGAAAAGCACATGGACCCATGTGTTCATTGGACCCATTATCAACCCATATTCTAAAATGCTGGATTCCTACAACCTAACATGCTTTCCTTTGATGTGTAACATTTATGTCTATGCGTGTAATGTCTACATTTACATGGGTATTCATTAAATTAATTAATTAATCCTAATACCATTTAATAAGAATTTATGTCAATATTGACTAAGATAGGCTCGTTAATCCCTTCTCTCAACATTTATTGGTGTAAACCCAAAAATAGTAAAACATTGAGGAACCATTTAAGGTTAAATTTTGAACACTCAAGTATTGAAATTCAAAATTATAAACTATTTAAGTATATATTTTCATTATTTTGGATATTAAAGACTAGATATTCCCAACAACATTTGCAGATTAGAAGCGAGATGGCCATACTGAAATGGCTATAATTTGCCAATAAATCTACCATTCTCTTATTGAACAGTCGATATTATTAACTAGGTGCTGTGGATATGTAATTTGGTAATGATATAAATGCAAGTAAATTCAATGTTATAGTGGTCATTAATGTATCCTTATTGTTTTCCATATACAATGAATAATATTCACGAATACTAACATTCTTTTTCGCCGTGTTTCAGATTGAATGTTAAACTCGAACTTACTATTATTTTGGACTTTTGCCGTCTTTGAAAATAATTGTTCTAGAAAGAAAAAGAAAAAAGGTACATCTACAAAAAAAGAACATTGACAGTGACAATAAGAAACGAGTTTCAAACGAACGTAATTGACCGTGTTTTCTTTCTTTACAAAACCGCGTTTCAGTTCTTGTCTTCGTCTTCTTCCTAGACCTTTCTCTCGCTCTCTCTCCTCCATAAATTCCACAAACTCAAAATTAAAACCTTAGAAGACCTTTGCTTGAGATCTTTTAGCGAGTCTTCAAACCGATTACTTCTCTCCTATGATGTCTTCTGGTTCTAGATTAGTCTCTAGACTACTAATAATCTTCGCTATAATCTCTGCAGCCTTCTTCACCGTCGGATCGATTCGGTTGGTTCCGGATGAAAAATCTTCATTCCACGATGCATCTTCAGATTTCATGGAAGCTCCAGCATACCAAAACGGACCCGAATGCTCTGTTTTAGCCAAAAACAGACTCTTGTTAGCTTGTGATCCTTCAGCTGTTCATATAGCTATGACCCTTGACCCAGCTTACTTGCGTGGCACGGTTTCTGCAGTCCACTCCATCCTCAAACACACCTCTTGCCCTGAAAACATCTTCTTCCACTTCATAGCTTCGGGTTCGAGCCATGGTCTGCTCGCAAAGACGCTCTCCTCTGTTTTCCCTTCTCTGAGTTTCAAAGTCTACACCTTTGACGAAACCGTTGTCAAGAATCTGATCTCTTCTTCTATAAGACAAGCTCTCGATAGTCCGTTGAATTACGCTAGAAGCTACTTGTCCGAGATTCTTTCGTCTTGTGTTCATCGAGTGATTTATCTTGACTCAGATGTGATCGTGGTGGACGACATCCAGAAACTATGGAAGATTTCTTTATCCGGGTCAAGAACAATAGGCGCACCAGAGTATTGCCACGCTAATTTCACAAAATACTTCTCAGATCGTTTCTGGTCAGATCGGAAACTCTCTCGAGTCTTTGATTCCAAAACGCCTTGCTACTTCAACACAGGAGTGATGGTGATCGATCTCGAGAGATGGAGAGAAGGAGACTACACGAGAAAGATCGAAAACTGGATGAAGATTCAGAAAGAAGAGAGGATTTACGAATTGGGTTCGTTGCCGCCGTTTCTTCTTGTGTTTTCAGGCGAGATTGAACCCATTGATCACCAATGGAACCAGCATGGTCTAGGTGGAGACAACGTGGTGAGTAGTTGCAGATCTTTGCATCCTGGTCCGGTGAGTTTGATACATTGGAGTGGGAAAGGGAAGCCATGGGTAAGGCTTGATGATGGTAAGCCTTGTCCAGTTGATTATTTGTGGGCTCCTTATGATCTACACAAGTCACAGAGACAGTATCTTCAATACAATCAAGAGTTAGAAATTCTTTGATTCATTAACATTTTTTTCTTTCTTCCCTACTTAAATTCCATGGATTCAATTTTTTTGTCTGGTACAAAATTTTGCTCTTTTGATGTATATAAAACGGAAATACATTTCAGGATTTACGTCTTCCATTGCTCTATGTGCTTTATTTTGTTCGAAACGTCTCTTGTTTTATGTGCCTATTCTTTTGTCGGATCTTTATGAATTATATCGCCAAACCATTATTACTTACCTCTGCTTTATGCACCTTTCGTTTTTTTTTTGTTCGGCATTTTGTCATAAAATCCTTAGTATTTGCACTACATAGTAATGACTAATGAAACAAATGGAAATTGAGAAATTGCAATACATATTATATGAACGATTTTATATATACAGTTAATTGTTTACGGGAAACGCATTCATTTCTATAACATGTTATGTTCCTTTGCATGTGTCTAATTGATCAAATAGAGGTTTAAGTTTTGTTTTTTCCATATCATGTTCACATATAATATAATTATATCTATTCACGAAAATCTACTCAACATTTACATTTGAGCAAACAACGCGTCAGAAATTCCATCAAAACATCAAATTGAAAATAATCAGAAATAAATCATGAGGGAATAGGGTTTTTTTTTTTGTGTGAACACAGAGGGAATAGAAGAAGAATTAGAAGAAGAAAAACGGAAATAGCAGAAATTAAACACCAATCGTAAGCGCACTAGATGTAGGTTTAAGCTACACAGCTGACTTAGATTTACTAATCCTTAACCTTATTTCAATAAGCAGCAGCTCACAAGTCACAACTATCTCTCTTACTCTCGCCTGTTTCTTCTCCTCCTATCATATTGACAGGCCCACCAAATGTGAAACCCATTTCTTAGTCGAGACTTAGCAACTAACCCTATAACTAAAGCCCAATTTCTAACAAGTTATATCGAATTATCGATGATTAATAAAAGTTGAAAAAAACTTTACTCCAAAGTCCAAAGTGCAACTAACACAGTAACACACACACACAAAACCTAATCCCATTGAAAGACACAAAGGGGGGAAGATAATCCCTTCACAGAGGATCAATAAGCGATTAAAACGGCGAGATTACCTACCACTAATTCCATTGATGAAGAGACCAAAAAATAACGAAATGGATTTGCTCACCGAGGATCAATGGGCGACTATGCTAGCGAGGTTACCACTAATCCCTATCCTATTGATAAAGAGGCAAAAAAATAGGGGAATGTATACGGTCCCAGAGGATCTGTGTGCGATTATACTAGCGAGGTTACCACTAAAGAGCATATCACTTTCAAGCTGGTTTGCAAGAGATGGAAATCACTCATCGAGTCTCAGTTTTTCCGCGATCTTTATCAATCTCTCCACCAAAACTCGTATTCTTCTTCATGGTCTTTCATGTGTAGAGGTTGCGAGACAGAAATCATGGCTTACTACGGATCCGACAACTGGTGTCTTGCACGTTCTCTCGGTTCTTACATCTCGTCTTTTCTAGCCGAAAAGTTCGAGAACCGACAAGGTAGAGTCGTTGCTTACACCGATGTTGGATTGGTTTTGATTCATGTTGTGACTAGTCAATCCTTTTACGTGGCTAATCCTGTCTCAAGGCAATGCGTAGAGATCCTTCCTCATGATCATCTAGAGGAACGTTTCTGGATTTTGGGTATTGCGACACGAACCGAGGATGGCGTTGTTTTGGGTTACAAAGTTGTTCTGTTGAAAAGTAACTTTAGTAGTTTCTTGATATACTCATCTGAGACTGGCTCGTGGAGTCTTGAAACTGTCTATTTTCCTTTTACTTTCATCTCTCAGGAGTTTAACAATCCCATTAGCTTGAACGGCAAGCTTCACTGGCTCGCCCACAATCCCGAGTATAAAGATTTTGTTGTATCCATCGATTTCTACGCTACTGGTGGGAAGCGTTCTGATCGATGCCGTGTTACGCCTTTTCCTGACTTAGAGAAAACTACCAAATTCAGAAGAGCATGCACAACCTGTCAAGGATTTCTCATGTATATGAACATGGTCTCTGTCACCAAAGTTAATGGAGGTTTAGAGGATAAGTTATGTGTGTGGAGGCTAAAGAGCGAAGGATGGCAAATAGTATCTGAAATCTCCACGGCTTTTATAATGAATGGGTTTGATTATATTCCGTTGGGGATGAACCCTTTTGATGATAAGACAGTGTACTTTTGGAGGGGGAACCGGAGGTCCCAATGTTTGTTGTCTATTAACTTACACAATGGGGAGTTTGAGGTCCACGACGGAGTGATGGAAATTTGCAGCGACGGCCGCGTTATGAGTTCCGTTGATGCCCCGAGAGATAGAGAATATATCTTAGAATCTCACTTTTCCTCGTTCGTTCTCCCACGGTGGCTGCATCCGTTCCCAGTGAGAAGAGTTTAGATCTAATATTTTGCAGGACTTTACTTTGTTTTTTCTTCTCCTAATCACTGTTTGTTCCGTATGCAATAGGAAGAAGTTGTAGGATGGTCTTTAGTATATTTTCCAGTGTTTTTTTGTTGGTTTAAATAAGAGAGAATAGTGAAAAAAATGGTTTACGGTGATTAGTAAGTTAGATTTGCTTGATGATGGTAGGAAGGACGCTTTTAATTACTATAAGAACATAAGAAAACACAGAAGCTTAGAAAATAACAACGTTAAAGAAAGTCGAGAACAGAGGGTAAGATCATTTTTTCTTTCTTTCCGGATTATAAGAAACATGCATGTGGTATTCGCGAAATTGAAGAAGGCAAGGTAGTGTTTTGCTGCTGTTTACTGTTGTAATGGAAATTCTTATTAATCAAATCAAATATGTAACTTAAGGAAACTCATCTGAGGTTTGATTAAAAGACTTTTCTTTCGCTGGCTTCACACTCGGGAAAGCATTTGGTTGTAGAGAAATCTTTGAAATTGGACCTCTACCTTTTAAGTATCTCATTCACGTTGAAAGCTTGTAGGAAACGTAACAAACTTCTGTAATCTTGTGATATCGTATTGGATGTTCGGCTTAGCTCACATCAAATTTATGATACCCAGACGTTTCTCAGAATCGTGTGAGTACCCTTGCCGCTTGTACTTTAGACCAGCAAATTGTTAGGTGAGACATATTGTCATATTGATCATTTTCAAGTAAGCCCTAATCGGAACTAGGACGGCTCGATATTATGAGCGGCTTTTGGGCGGGGGAAAAACCTACGTTCAATCACTATTCACCTGTTGACAGAAATAATAATCCACTATTCAGTTTAACATAGTAATTTTGTTACTTCATCGCAGTTCTGTTGCAAAAAACGTGGTCCTAGTTTTGTTATTATAGCTTCGACTCTGAGGGAAACTTAAATACGTATATGGTTTATTTCATGCTGCCCAAAATTTATCTGCTGCCGGAAGTGCTTTAGAAGCGGAATTGCAGGCTCTGCTTTCCTCCCTACAACATGCATGGAGTCTGGGCTACAGCAATGTGATTTTTGAAGGGTATAGCACACAAGTTTTTGAACTTGTCACAGGTCAAAAACAACACTTTCATCTCTATAACTGGATCAGGGAAATTGGTTTTTGGCCACGTAAATTTGCCTCGGTAAGTTTTGTCTGGACACCTAGACATAACAACAAGGCTGCAGGCTGTCTTGCAAAGCAAGCTTTTTCAATGTCTTTTTCTTTTTCTT
Source organism: Sisymbrium altissimum (assembly GCA_900406495.1). Lineage (NCBI taxonomy): Eukaryota > Viridiplantae > Streptophyta > Magnoliopsida > Brassicales > Brassicaceae > Sisymbrium > Sisymbrium altissimum. Next base: position 116,088 of record OVBI01000102.1, read on the forward strand.
CGCAATTTTATGTACCAGTTGTTTTAAGACCTTTCCTCCATGAGGACTTTCATCATTACTAATAGAAGTTTTGGCGTAAAAAAAAAAAAAAAAAAAAAAAAAAAAAAAAAAAAAAAAAAANACCAAAAAAATCTGAAAAAAAATCTTTACAAGTAGTAGCTTTTTTCCCTTTTGCCAAAAGAGAAGTACTTTATAAATACCCAAAACATATTGAAATAGAGTAAACAAACCCTAATCCGATCTAAAAGCGAAACCCCTGATGGAGACAGTGAAGAAGACGAAGATGTTGAATTCCTTGACAGAGGATCTATGGACGATTATACTATCGAAACTACCACTCAAAACCATGACCACTTTAAAATTGGTCTGCAAGCAATGGAAATCAATCCTCGAATCTCCGTTTCTCCGCGACCTTTTCCTTTCGCACCACGAAAACTCTCATTCTTCATGGTCTCTCATGTGCGGAAAATTCCAGACGGAAGTCGTTGCTCGCTACGGATGCGAGACTTGGGGTCTTGAACGATCTCTGGGTTCTTACATCTCCTCTTTCCTCGCCGACACATTCAAGACACTATGGCTTTCAAAAGAAAAGGTTAGAGTCGTGGCTTACACTGATGTCGGATTGATTTTGATCAGATTGAGATATTCCTCAACGGCAAAGTATATATTTTATGTGGCTAATCCGATTTCGCGACAATTCGTCCTAATCCCTTATCTCCCTTACGAACCTCATATTCCACGAGCAACTAAAGCATTCGAACCCGCAGGGCTTGTCACACGGATCGAAAACGGCAAAGTTTTAAGCTATAAAGTTGTTCTGATGAATCAAAGTAGTAACCTCTACACTAATGTCCTACGTTTAGTGATCTATTCATCTGAGACAGGAGAGTGGAGCTACAAAGATTTCCACTGTCCTATCCATCTACGCCGTGTTATTGATTTCGATCCCGTTAGCTTGAACGGACACCTTTACTGGATCGGCCAGAACTTGGACTCGAAATTTGTTCTTGTATACCATGACTTCTACGCTACTGGCACGGAATATGATCAATTCAAGGTTTCGATTTTCCCTGACGTGGGGAAAAGACGGAGTTTCAGAAGAGCTTGCACAGCTTCTCGAGGATCTCTAATGTATACGAACATTGTCCACGAAAACTTAGAGCACAAGTTATGTGTGTGGAGGCTAAAGGTTGATTCAGGGGAATGGGAATTAGTATCAGAAATTTCCCCGGCTTGTATTAAGTCCGGTTTCGATTACCTTCCGCTGGCAATAAACCCTTTTGATGGTGATACAATGTATCTGTGGAGTATGATGCATAAATGTTTGGCCTCTACTGACTTGCACAAAGGCAAGTTTGGGCTTCACAACAACTTGGAACGTAGCAGCGACGGTCGCACTCTGAGTTTTGCTACAGAGTGGCGCGGTAAACCATACTTTTCCACGTTTGTTCTCCCGAGTTGGCTGTATCGGATCCCTTCCCCGCCGTCAAGAGTAAAGGTGTGAGGGCTTCACTCGCTGCTTATTATTTTCCTAATTCTTGTTTTCTTACGTATGAGGAACAAGGTTATAGGATGGTTTTTGGTTTATTTTCAGTATTTTGGTCTATCTAAGAGAGAAAATATGGGGGGAAATGTGGTTGTGGTATTTATATATTGGTAACTTTTATTGCTTGATGATCGTTAATGATACAATTTTTCTGCATCTAAATGTCAGTAGCTTTTGTATCCTTTGTCATACAATGCTTCTCACTAGCTAAATTCATCTAAAGATACTCTCTTTTCTCATAATCCATGAAGTTCAATGCTCTCTTCCTTTGTACCGAAAGCCGATACGACATAAATCAGATTCCATTAACATCTCTTACATAAAGTACAAAAGTAAACTACATAAAGAGCGAAAAATAACATACCGAAAAAAACAGAAAAGAACATAGTAGATAACATAGAAGAAGTACTGAAACCGAAGAACATAGAGTGTAGTGTAATACTACTGTTTATTTTAGCGAGAAACTCTGTAGCATAAGCAAGCATACTCATCCGTCAGGAAAAACCTAACTCGGGAAGTATTTTGTTTTAGAGAAATCTTCAAATTCAACTTCAATGTTCAATGTATCATTCACGATAAGACCTTTAGAAGTATCCTTAAGATCAGAAAACGGCACAAACTTCTGGAATCCCCAACTCTTTGCTCCATCCGACCAGCTTTCAACTGTCAATAAATAAGATTACGAGAGCAGGTAATTTCCAAAGAATATATAACAGGGTTATAGTTCAAAAAACATTGGAGTAAAGTCATGTTTCCAATACAATTTACCTTGCTTCTCCACATGTTTATCATCTTTCTGGTTCAGAATCCGTAGCTTAGCTCTCAGGTAAATCTTGTCGTAGGACTCAACATCAGCCGCAACGACATATAATGACAACGAGTTACCTTGTCCTTCTCCATCGCCGCTTGGATACACTTTCAAAGCCCTGATAATTGCAAAAGGTTAAATATTTATTTGTTTCAAAATCTATGACAAAAACTACTTATGATGAACTCACCAGTTTCTTCCTCCGATGGTGAACTTATCCGATACATATAACTGTTTATTTAGTGACGAGAATCTGGGGATGGCCCATGTGTAAAATCGATTATGCAAATTCTCAGTGAAGGAGAAGACTTCCCATTTGTTAAAAGTTTCGGTGACCAAAACGTCAACACCGAACAAAATCTGGCCGTTGTCGAAAAGGTAACCATTACCGGGATTGGCGATTTCGTCGTAGGATTTAGTTCGAGGTTGTCCCCAATACGGTTTGAACAAGAAAAAACGTTTCGCGTCCGTCTCTGTGGACCAAACATTTGTGCGCAACCATCAAGACTTCGATTATTTTCAAAGCAAATTTTGTGTTTGAAGTTATGGAAACATGATGCATTTAAGGTCTCAATATGATGTTTTTTTCTTTTCAACACAAATTTGCGCTTGCAAATTGAAAACACAAACAGAAATGTACCTTGATAAGTCAAGTACTTGTCCTCTTTCCGATTATAAATGAAGAATTTGACTTCTGCGTAAACTTCTTTAGGAGAGTTAAGGAGTGTTGAATTGTCTATTTGGACGTATAGCGAAACCTGTCCCTCACCGTCCTCGTTTTTGTTTCCTTTAGGATACACAATGAGTGTCCTGTTTCCAAATGAAAGTGGTGTTTGAACCAATGTCTCTTTGTAACTTGTAGAATGCACAAAACTGTAAACAAAACAAAAACTTACCAGTTGTATCCACCGGAGGCAAAAGGACGAGATTCATACTTCTCGTTGTTTGGATAACTGGCGAGTTTTGTGAAAGATGATATTTTGAGGCAGTAAGTAGACGGTGGACGTTCTCTCCAGTATTCTCTCCTGTCAGAGAGCTTATCGGAGGAGGTTGGGCTATCGCTAACGGTGATGGAAAATGTTTTTGAAGGTTGTGTTGTTCCGAGTTTTACGACTTGGAATACAAAAATGCAACAAAAGAAGCAGACCAAGCATATTGCTCCATAGTTTGTCTTTCTCTTCTCCTCTCCAAACATTTTTGGTTAACTGAATATTGGAAGTGTAACGGCTCTAAGTTATATAAGCAAAATATTTGAATAATAACGGGGTTAGGTGGACACATACATTTGAGACGAACTTCATTTCTCTTTTTTTTTAAAAAAAATTCTTTTTACTATTTTAAAAGTTAGAGATGGGATAAAATCTGTGCGATATTGATGCTCTAGGCTGGATTGCGACCAGATAGTTCTCAAATTAACGACCATATGCTTTCCACTATTTGATTTTCGCCATGCACGTGTCATGTGCGTAAGATATGCTTTTTCATTTCAGTTAAAAAATAATAATTTTCTTAAATTTTTTGTTCAACACGTTTTTTGAGATAATAATAAATGTAGTAGTACCTAATTTATTTTGTTTTTTTTTTTGTTTTTTCTGAAAGCAGTTGTACCTAATTTAGCATGAAGAAGAACTGAGTAGCGTCCAAGGCAGAAAGGTAAAAGAGATGCAGAGACTGACTTCCATTAGTTTGAAGTTGAACTAGCACCGTGTCTGTGTCTACTCTGTGAGACTAAGAGTAAGAAATCATCAACGATTAAGATTTGGGTTTTTGGGTTTTAAAAATAAGAAGATTTATGTCATTTAAAAACTTGGATCATGCTAATAACAAGGTTGGAGGTTTTGAATATAAGTTTCCAAAAAATTTATATGCCAAAAGCTGCATCCCCCAAATGTAATTGAAAACTGGATAAAGTTTTGTATAAGTGGTTAGTTATGGTCGATGCAAGGTGCACAAATATAACATCAATTAAATTTCAAATATATATCTCTGTAAGAGTAAAATTACTTGCATTCGTGTTTTGAGTTTGAGTTAGCCTCATGGTGATTTGAATAATTGAATGTGATCCATCACTATAATCCATCACCTCCTGTACGCAAACAATAGATCCACAAGAACAAAAAATGGGCCGAGTTTTCAGATTCAGATTTTTTTCTCATTAGTTCTGAATTCTGATCAATCAAATGGGCTTTAATCGGGCCCGTACCAACGATTGCCGAGAATTAAATTGATGTTAAAACCAAGATTCACACGTAAGTCTGGTTACTCAATTTCCGGTTTGTAAACTTACCGATCGCTCTAGAGTCTCTACGAAATTAAAGCTGAGTGGCCAGCGTTCGTTTCTGGCTTTGAAGCTCGATCATATTTTCAAGTTTGGCTATAAAACTAACGAGTGAAGAACGACAGAAATATACATAAATTTGGAAAAAGAAGAACAAAAAAAGTGCAAATTCGATCGACCTGAAGAGAACTCAATGAATCTCCAAGCCGTTTCTTGTAACTTGGGCTACGTTTCACTTGCCTCTAACAGAACCTCGATCCGACGCAGCTCTGTTATCCGAGCCAAATGTAAATTTCAATCCTTTCTTCTTCATCATCTTCTTGGTTTTGAGTTGTGCTTGTATCTTCATAATTTCAAGACTAAAAAAGAAAACTGATCTTGTTGAGGTATTTCATCGTTTTTGCAGCGGAGCCCTCGGAGAAATCTATTGAGATAATGAGGAAATTCTCGGAGCAATACGCTCGTAGGTCTGGAACTTACTTCTGTGTTGATAAAGGAGTTACCTCTGTTGTTATCAAGGTATATATATCATCTGACCAAAATTATTAGAAACTGCTCCCTTTGGTGGAATCTTGTTCAATGAAATTGAGTTTATGTATCTAAAGTATTGAAATTTGCTGGAATTGGTTTTGTTTTGACAGGGATTGGCTGAGCATAAAGATTCACACGGTGCACCACTTTGCCCTTGCAGGTGATATTCAGATTTTCTTATACAAGAGCATTTGCTTTTTCTTGTATGTGGAAAAAAAAAGTCTGATCCGTTTCTTGTTTCTTGTTTTTGTTCAGACACTATGATGATAAAGCTGCTGAGGTTGGACAAGGGTTTTGGAATTGCCCTTGTGTTCCAATGAGAGAGAGGTAGAATCACTAGAAAACTCTTTACTCTCCCTTTTAGCTTTGTTGCTCCATAAGTACACAATGTTCTCTTCTATAAGGAAGAAACTAGCCTTATGTTCTTCTGGTGATTGCTCATTTGCTTGAATAGAGAATTTGTACATCTAAACAACTAATTTAGACAATGGTTCTGTACTCTTTTTTGCCCTTGTAGCTAAAACTTTACCCTTTTTTGTTCATCAGAAAGGAGTGCCATTGTATGCTTTTCTTAACTCCTGACAACGATTTCGCTGGCAAAGATCAGGTAAAACAGCCTCAAAACCTTATCCTATTGTTATATACTAAACGCAAACATTATTCATTTTGATGTCTTTGTGTCTTGCAGACTATAACATCAGAAGAAATAAAGGAAACCACAGCTAATATGTGAGACAGAGAGAGACTTTACATAAAACTGAGGGATAGACAAAGAGAATCACTTTGTATATTGTAATAAACATACATCTGTATATTGATAAAACCAAAGTATCTTCATCCTTCTTTCAAGCAAATACCACACATTAAAATGCTCTTGAAACTTAAAAAAAGATTATTTTGTTGTTGCAAACTGTTACACAATGAAAGAAGGCTAAAAGGATCTAATCGATGGAGAAGTTGATGAAACAGAAGTTGTTCCTCTTCCACATCCTTTCTCTTTTCTCAGACTCAAAGCTTCCATAAACTTCTCATTCCACCTCGAGCTTGTAGTAACGGTCTTCTTGTTGCAGACATGATCTGTCGGAAACCGGTGTTTCAGACAGAACTTGACTCCACAATCTTTGCAAGTAAGGTTGTTTGCAAAAGTCAGAATCTCTCTGCAACGCTTTACAGGACAGACTGGCTTCTTCTTCTTCTTGGGATCACAATCTCCAGATCTTTCGTGTTTCTCTAGCAAAGATTTGATTCCTTCTTCGTCAAAACCAGTTGTTTCAATCGCTACGGAACATGTCTCGCAGATGGAAACCGTTCTGCTACCATGGTCTGATTTTGGACAGTCGTGAGATTTGTATGATCTATGCTCCAAACAAAACACCTACCAGCACACATATGAAACTTCAAAACTAAGAAAAGCATTTATTGGTGGGAAGAAAAAGGAACAAAAACGGAAAATTTACGTGAAAACATACCAATTTGCAGCCGTCACAAGTAAAAGGAAGGAAGTCAAGGAGTTTGCAATCAGGGTTTTGGCAATGCTCTCCAAGATCAGGAAACGCTTCTGTTCCTCCTCCTGCCATAGCTTTTCTTCTTCTTTTTTCTTATTCTTTCTTTCTTCGATATGGTTTGTTTTTGATTCTGAGAAGCGTATGAATGTATAGAGAGATGTATATATAGGGAGGTTGTGGCTGACTTGAAGGCAAAGCCAGCGTCCAAGTTGATTTCTTCCTCTGCTTGCCAATTCTCGTTTTTTCCTTATTTTGGATTTTTCTTTTTTTTATTTAGAGTGGGAAAGTTTTAATTTATTCAGACGGACGCGGTTTAGATGTTTCTAGGCCCGTTTTGGGCCTTTTTTTTCTTTTGAATCCTTAAAAAGACCAAAAAACTAATATATTACATTTTCCCTATCTTTTTAAGGTGAATATATAATCCTATATTTAGTCAAATAAAATCATAATTACATATTAATTAATAGTATTATAACCAATTTGTTTTAAAAAAAAAAATATTACTAGTAGAAAACCAATTTTTTTTGGTCTCTAAACGTCAAATTCCAGCAAACAAAAGGGTCCGAAAAGTTTTTCGTTTTTTGCAATGCAACAGGTGAAACTATGTTGAAATACTTAGGAAATTAACATCTCCTTGTTGAGAAATGTGGTTGATTAACTGCCCAAACATCTCCCTACCGAAAAAGTTAGTCACCTTATGTGTCGTAAGGTAACTAACTATTGTAATTATGTTTTCAAAATTGACTATTTATCTGCTCAAATTTTCATTTAAATTTGTACATCATTAGGTGTAAGCTAACATGAGAATACTGTGGGAAGACTATACTATAAAAACAAGAAGACAGATCATGTTTTAGCATTGTTAGCTAAAAAACAATAGTCTAGAAAAATATGCATAGACCGTTTTACAGGATATTGTTGTCTCTCGTAATGAGTGATTTTAACTTTTTCAAGTTATTTTGTTTTGTCTTTTCATGAGATGATTTCGTATCCGAAAATGATATAGTTGTCCTGCTTTAATATAGTACAAGAGAATTTGGAAAACACACAAAAGAAAAATACATTTATAACGAAAAGGAAGGTCCATTGAACTTCAGGATATTCGTAACTGATCCAGGTTTCAAATGCATATCAATTTCACAGGTAGCAATAAATTGAAGTGTGACACCAAAACCTACGAATTTTTTAGAACTCTAATGTGTGATCATCAACACATTTTATATGAAGCGAATCCATTACAAAGAAGATCATCATCATTATAAATTCATCATCACATATATCCTTCCTTGGTGACTCTATTACCAAACTGCCACTAATGATCCAGCAAACCCAAAACTAATTGGTTCAGCTTTGTTAACTCTCATATACTAAACCAAAATCAATTCTAGACCGTGTGAAGTGTGATCATTCTTAACACTCAGATTCATATTCAAACTCTTGACAAATGTTGATATTACTTTTTTCTTTGTACCAAAGTAAAAAACGACCGTCCATATAAAATTATACGTGTTTTACATTACAGGAAAAACATATGAGCAAAATTACTCAGAAGTTTCACACTCTCAAATCTCACATTTCTTTCTTTTTTCCCCCAAAATATAATCCGAAAAAAATATAAAATAAAATAAAAACTCAGTTAATGGCATCGCACCTTCGCCTGATCTCTCCCCGTCGACCAGTCTTTATACCGTAAAGACTCAACTTCTGCATAGCTCTAGCAAAGTCTTTAAAGAAGCGATCCTGATCCCTAGCGTAAAGATCAACAAAAGGACGGGTTCTCGGGTCGGAGTATAACCCGTGATCCGATTCAAGTAACCCGAGACCCTTGGGGATATTTTGGTAATACATATTGTCGAATTTGTTGGGAGTCATGATGTCGTTAAAGACAGAAATGGTCGGGTCTTTCGGGTAATTAGCACAAGCTTTCTTCAACCCTGCAGCGAATCTCGGGTTATACCCGGTATTGTTCCTGCCCACCCGACCCGCGAACTCTTTGCAATGCGAGAACCCGATCGAGTGTGCGCCGCTGAGAGCGACCATTTCTTGAACGGAGAAGCCTCTGGATTCGAACTGTTGAATGGTCTTGGAGATCGGAGAAGACGGGAGAGGGAGGAGGTCGTTGAGGAGGGAAGATTTGGAGATTCGCGAGTCCCGGCGGCCGAGGAAGACTGGGTAGAAAGGTCCACCGACGGTTACGAGGAGGTCGCGAGTGGCGACGGAGATGATGTCGGAGCAGGAGACTGTGTTCGGACAAGCGAGCTCGAGGGCGGTTTTGGCTCTGACGATGACGTCGAACCCGTCTCCGGGGAGGGAGAGGTTGATGGAGGAGTCGCGTTCGGCGGTGTTGAAGGCGGTGGAGGAGACTAGGACGGAGGCGTCGCAGCCATTGGGGAAACAGTCGTGGAAGAAGAGGCGGATGACGGCGGCTGCGGTGGTCGGGTTAGTGATTTGTTTGTTGGAGATTGTGTCGCGGACTATGTCGAGGAATCTTGGGCATGATTTCGAGTAGAAGTCTGTGGTCAGGCGAGATTCGCCGGTGGAGACGAGTAGAGCTAAGAAGAAGAAGAGGGAGAGAGAGAGAGATTTGAATGGCGACTGTTCCGCCATTGTTTTAGCGGAAGAGAGAGAGAGAAATGAGAGTTTGGGAGTGCTAGAGAGAGAGAGTGAGCTAGAGAGAGAGGCTTGGGATTATAATGGAAGTGAGGATGATGAAGAAAGTGGGAGGGAGAGTGTAGGTCACGCGCTGTTGTTAATGTACGGTTCACACCAATCACGGGGATGTGTGTTGTCTTAAGTCAAAACTCGGGATGGTAATGGAGGATCCGGTTCATTTACGTGGTTTTTAAACTGTATTAAGGGATCGGTTGTCTGTTGTAGACCGGTTTACTAAACAATTTGATCCGAATCGATCGGTTTTGAACCAAACAAAAGAAAATTCATTCGAAAAATGGTAAAAGAGTTTTAAGTTGATCGAATTAAATTAGTTGTTGAAAATCTTTGGTAATGTATAGGCAGCATAGGGGAGATAAATGTTTTTTTAATATAAATTTATCTAAGGATAAATTACATTTTTTTAAAGGATATTTACATAAATAAAATAATAATGCAGCATATGTTTTGTTCAATTATTAGGGTGGATAAATTAAATTAATAGCGAACATTGGCGAAATGCAGAAATTGACGGACATTACGTAGTTCACATGCATCTAAACTTTTTTTTGTTGTGTGTGATAGCTCTCTCGTCCACGCGGAGAAGACAGAGAATAGAAGCAAAAAGTCTCATGGATTTTATTTGATTAATTCATAGTTACGTGGCGATTCGGTAATTTCATAATTATTATGACTTTTAGTTCGTAGTATTGGATTAAAAAGAAATATATTTCGAATTCTATCTAAATCATTGAGTACACTTGGTTTGAAGAAAGAAAGTGTCGTCTGTTTGTCTCGAGTGAAATTATGTACTACTCCTACTTGTTAACTTCATAATTTTAAATACTGCTTTTGAAGACATTTTTTATTTTTTAAAATAACTATATGGTTACCTTACCTATGCCTGATGATAACGGAATGGTCCCCTGAATCATTCATAATAAGCACTAAGTTTAAGAAATCTCGTTTGGGCTGTAATGGCAGTCCAAATATCTATGTGATGCATCTATTTAGTACTTTAATAATCACCGCATAAACATTGTTATGGTACTTTTGATTATTTATTTTGTGTATGATGTCGGTGCTGAATGATAATAAATAGACGTATTGGGGTTGGTTAACAATTGGTATCTTGTGTTTGTAATACCCAATAGAAGAAATAACAGCAAAATACAACTGTAATGGTCCAAATTATCAAAAGATATCGACAGTGAAGAAAATCCAAATATGTTTCTGACTCTCTTATTTCCTAAATGAAAAGCATATTAATAATATTATTTAAATGAAGCAAATACATATTGAAGAAACTAAAACATTAATACGACTAAAGTGATTTACGTTCTGCAATATTTTAACTCACACCACCGCGCGGTTTGTTACTAAGTTCCAAGAAATTCAAATTTCGGATTTTTATCATAATAAAAAAAAAACACGTGTATCGATGTTACCTAACACTAAATTTTTCTCAATTTAGTTTATCAAATAATTTTTGTTTAATGGTGATTATCTTGTACTGATGATCATGTTAATAATGATAAGATGGTGATGATGAAAATGACAATGACAATGATGAATATTTGTAAATTGTAATGATGTCGGTGATGACGATTAAGGTAATGATATGTCAAGATGATGTGACTATGAGAAATACATGCAAAGTTACCATAGACTTCGTGTATCTTAGAAATACATGTTATTTTTCATTGAGTCTAGATTTGGGGAGTGGATGATTAACTTCTTGAGACCATTTGATCAAATTCGTAACCTAGTTGGTATGGCGTAACGTGACCACATAACTAAACGCGTGGAGAACACATACAGGTTAAAAGTGGTTTTATCCAACAAATTGTTTTTAAAGATGGTCATTTTAGGATAAAGCAAAAAAACCCGTCAAATAAGCAAGTGTCCCGTACTCCCGTCCGATACTCGATCCACGTAAACTAAACCAAACATGACGTTTAAGTGAAGCGTACAAACTAAGTTACACATAGCCCGAGTAATTCGCCCAAATTTGAATCACAGCTTAAGTCCGAACAGCGATGATGACCGAAGTTAAAATCAGTTTTTGTTGGAGACAGTGTTAACAGTTTCATCGTTGATTGTTTAATCCTAAATCTTGCATGTAGTTTACTCTAAAAGACGAGTTATTTGAAACATAAATTTTTTAAGGATAAATTGGAAAAATGGTAATGATAGCTAGACACAGTTGTGATTCTTGTCGAAGCATGTGATTAAGCGGACCCACAATGTGTACATTGTCATTGATCCTGGCCGTCAAAGCCATAAAAAGAGCTGACCATATACCCGAATATTTCAAGCAATTATATTTGTATATATTGTCTAAAAGTCTATGTTAGCCGATTTTTTACTAATATTTACATTATATAAACATTTTGTCAACAAGGAAAACTCCAGGCCAAAACTCAAAACTATTCTCTAAAAATCTGCAAATATTACAATTTTAAGTACTCAAAGATAACTGAAATAGCAGTGAAATGATTCGAACTATGATTTATATTGTATAACGTTGTTTTTAGTTAGTTCCAATCATTACGGATTACCAGAGGTTCACAGTATAATTATGTTCTGAAATTACAAGTTTACAACCGACGAAGATTAATACGAAGAGTGGGATTCATCAGTCATGGAATGAAAGTACAACCGACGAAGACTAAGCACGTTTGCTTCTTTTCAGTTGATTATATTTTTACCAACTGAGAAACAGTTTCTCCTTTTCTCTTCTTATTCTATCTTTTTATTTTTTAAACTACTGATGGAACTGCTCTAACATACGTTTGTAAAATCTTCGCCCTTTTTCCAAATTCGACTGTTTATTTTAAATTTAATAGTTAACTAAATGGGGAAAAATCATAAAGTACGTTAACATATATAGATGCATGCACATCAAACATTTGATCATACGAAGGTACATAAAACATACATAAGTGGATCAAGGACACTTAGGTCGACCACCATGAGTAGTCATATTTGTGTAACATTTGCCACACTTCTCTCTGTTTCCATACGTGCCGGGTGGTACACACTTGCACCTGAGACAACATGTTGTGCATGCTCTAATACATACCTTCGGTCTCCAATGCGAACCACATCTCACATCACACAACTTTGGGCAATCTGATCATCAGTGAGCAATAATTAGTAAGAAAAATCGAATTTATAAACATTATCACTCGTGTCTTATTAAAAAGGTCGCAAAGATCTAACTCTCCATTAAAATATATATGTATGCAAAATCGAGCCAAAAATTTTAGATGTTGTTGAAGTTCATGAGTTTAAGACTTTTAGTTACTCATCAACTAGATCATTTTAAATTTTTCTAACATCAAATTCTTTTACACTCGCTCACTAATTTCTAAAGAAATCGATCTTAGTTATGGTTTAAGAAAGTTGGACTATTTTTTACTCTCAACACAATGTTAAAGTTCATAAGTCATAAGTTTCCGTCTCAAAATGGATTTGACAATTAGCAACTAATGAGATGATTCATTTTTTTATTTATAGATTTAGTTCCTTTTAACTTTCAACGTAATCTTCCCGAATAAATGTCAAGACATTCGGTATTTGTTAGAGAAAACATGTAGTGTAATCATGTTTTTACCTTTTGGCATAACTGGTGGTGGAGGCGGTGTAGTTGGACGTGAAGGCGGTTTAGCCGTTGGTGGGGGTGGAAGTGTGACCACCGGTTGAGGAGATGCTGCCGGTTTACCCACGGGAGTTAGCGGCTGGAGCGGTGGAGGAGGTGGTTTCTTCACTTGGATATCAGAATTAACCTTTAATTTATAGATAAATCCCCACAAAGCAATACAACCAAAAGTTAATGAACTAATTATCGTCTCTAAAGACAAAATTGTTAGAAGAAGAGTATGTACAAGAGACTTACAGGTAGAGAGAGTGAGAAGAGTAAGGCGAAGAAGAAGGAGAAGATAAGGGAAGGGACTTTGAGTTAGAGATTGTTGAAGTTCGTAGATTTGCTTGAAGCCTCACTTAGAGATAAAATAGGTTTATTGGAAGTCTATAAATATATCTGGAAGTGAGTGACATTGCAATGTAATTTTATCCACCGCCATATTTGTCCCTTTCGTAATTTTTACATAACTCGACGTGTTCAATCTAGAGGATTCCAAACTTCCAATTTAATATGCGATAGGCACTGTATATGTGTAGAATCTAGAGGGTTCGTTTGTATTACAGTTATGCCCACCGCCACACTTTTAATAAGTTCTGATTGTCACTCTAAAATGGTAGAACCGTAGGAAAAATATGTTTGAACAGTAGCAAATTGACATTTGCAAATTTCTCACGATTATGTGTTTGATAATAACGCGGATCATATTCTGCAAGTTATCGATTAGCACACCTATCTCATTTAGAGAATCCTCAATTATTTGTATTAGAAAGAGTCATAGTTATCTCTACTTAATGAAATCCTTTATTATGGTCTCTAGTCTTTACCTAGCTAGGTGATATTTATATTGCTTGATTGATAACCGTAGGAGCATAGCAACTTTATTGAATAGTTGAACATTATACAAACAAAATCTAGTGTTATAATTATATACTTACAAGTTTGCGAACTTAAACCTACTTCTTGTATGTTTAACCAATCGGCTTAGCAAGACTTTCCTGGAAACACTTAAGAAAAAATCATAGTTCTCTATCTACTTAGTGAAATCCTTTAATATACTCTCTATCTACACCTAGCTAATTGATCTTGTATTGCTTGATTGATAAACGTAGGACTAGTATCGCAATTTTATTTGAACATGATACAAACAAAGTCTAGTGTTATAAACTTACAAGTTTGCAAACTCGAAATCTACTTCTTATGTTTAACCAATCGGCTTATCAAGAGTTTCCTGGGAACATTTTAGCATCATTAGTGAATAAATAAATATCTGAAAAAGATCATGGTAAACAGGTTTAGCAAACCCTGCTGGCTCATCTCTCAGTCTAATCATTAGCTCTAAACCATTCTTTGTACATTACATGTAAGAGGGATGATTTTTAACTATTAGGCCAAGATCATATAACAAATTAATCGTTTCATTCATTTATCTGAAACTGGACATTATAAGTTTTTGAAAATTATGTATAAAACCCACATGTAAGAAAGGGAAAAGAATCAAAAAACAAACAAAAAAATAAGCGAATATAAACGGGTTTATCTCCCTTCTTCTCTGTCTTTATTTTGTGTGTGTCTAGTTGATCTGTTCTCCGATCAAATCCAACCCTACAACCAAGAAAGACAGCCCCTGAAACAGCAAGAAGTAGAAGTGAAGACCATGTGCTGACAGAAAGCTCCTTGCAGCTGCTGTTAGAAGCAAGAACGCAAGCCCGAGCTCTTTCTTGAACACCATGTTCCTCTTCTTCATCTTGTTCTTTGGCCTCACCAGCCCTCCAATGGTCTTCTTCGGGGTTTCTTGTTCCGCAAGATTCATCTCTTGCTCTTTGAGTTTGCTCAGAAGTTCCAAACCCGACTCCGAATTTCTCCTATGCAATTTCTCTTCCTTTTCAGCAAATGCTAACAAGTCGGATTCTGATGATCTCCCAGTCTTTTTGGTCACAACCCACTCGTAAGCCGATCCAAGTTGGAACAACCCGGAGATCATGGCGTTGAACTTGGTTATGGACATTGTGTTTTCGAAAAGGAGGTAAGGGATTAAGAAAGGGAAAGATTTAGGCGAGGGGAGAATGTTGAGAAGGGAAATGAAAATAGGAACGTAACAGATGATCCACAGAGGAAGCTCGGCTTCTGGTATGAACATGGTTAATGGAAGTATGATGCAGAAGAGTGTGAAAGAGTAAAATGGAAGAATAAGCTTCCTTAGAAGAAAGAAGAGGAAGATCAAATTTGCCTTCTTCCCAACCGATATCTGCAAAATCAAATCAAACATCGAAAAATAATCAACTTAGTCTTGTTCATGGTTTAAACCTTCAAATAACCGGTGAAACTACCTAGACGGCTGATTTTAGAAGATTTAAGTATAGAAATTGAATTTTAGTTTTATTTACCTTAGATTTTATGATTGAAGGAAGGCATAACCGGAAAAGTTGCATAGGACCGGAGTGCCAACGATGTTGCTGCTTCTTGTAAGCTTCATATGATTCAGGCAACTCGCAAGTGACTTCAACGTCATTGAGGTAAATGAATTTCCAGCCGTTGAGATGCGCTCTGACAGCGATATCCATGTCTTCGACTGTTGTTCGCTCGAGCCACCCGCCAGATTCTTCCAATGCTTTGATCCTCCAGACTCCTGCGGTTCCATTGAAACCAAAGAAGTTGAGAAACACTCCGTTCACTTGTTGTTCTACTTCGAAGTGGAAACATAGATTTATGTTTTGTAGCCTCGTGAGGAGATTTTCGTCTTTATTCACGAAGGACCATCTTGCTTGGACTAATCCGAGCTCTGGATTCCCCTGCAACAAACAACACAACACACTCTTTTTTAGCTTCTTGATGATTGCGTTTAATTAGCATATGACAAAAACGTAAAGATACAATTTTGTAAACTAAAATTTTGTTCTGATTAAAAATGTAAAATGAGAACCGTTTATGTTTACAGTTCACAAAAATTATTATTCAAATATTTTCTACCGTAAAAAAAAAACGCATTATTCATGTAAATATGTAAAAACAAACGCAAACGCAAACGCAAAACCAACAATTTTCTTTTAGTTGACAGCAAAACAAACCAAATGAACCCCAAAATAAAGCAGAGTCAAGATTAGGTTCAACTAGTTTTCAACCTGAAGACTTATGCTGTGAAAATCAACCAACAACGTGTTGATTTTTGTAAAATTATTTTTGTCGGTTACTTCGATTTCATACATACAACTTGATTTTCCTAAATAGTACTATATTAGTATTTGTTTGCTATTTTGAACATGACCCACCGATAAAGATGGATAGATTTTTTTTTTTCAAAAAAAGAGACAACTGTCGGTGACGAGTATAATTGGAAGATAATATTCCTATTAAAAAAAAACAGTGTTAAAAGAGCAAATATTTTCGCTGAATTTTCTCTGAAAACATCATCGTAAATTACGAAACTTGAAGAAATAGTTTTCCATTTTTAGTTAGATTAGATTGTGTGATTGATTACCTTGAAATGAGGAATAGTCTTCTTGAGGAAATCAGGATTTGGCGTAAAATCTGCGTCGAAAATGGTAACGAACTCGTAATCTTTAACGTAATCACAGGTCATGGCCGATTTTAGATTCCCAGCTTTGTAACCAGTCCTGATCAGTCTATGCCTGTAAATGATGTTTACGCCTTTCTCTGCCCAAGCTGATACTTCTTCCTTGATCAAAAGCTGTAAGTTCGGATCATCTGAATCGTCTAGAACTTGAATCAAGATCCTATCCTTTGGCCAATCAAGCTGTGAAGCTGCTCCTATTGATTGTTCATACACCTAAACATAAACGCATAACATAACAGTTACGGAACAGAACACAAAACAGAGTAAAAAAACAGAGCAAAAAAACAGAGTGTTTATGTAGTTTACCTCTCGTTCATTGCACATTGGAATCTGAATGAGGACCATTGGGAAATTGGATGCGTCTTCCAAGTCGAGTTCATCGTCTTTGAGCTTAGGTTCGATCTTTTTAACTTTGATCCAGAAGCAGCCGAGACAGAGGACTAACCGATCAAGAGACTGGATCAAGAAGAGGACGGTGCAGAATTTGGAGAGAGTGATGACGATAGGAGCGATGTAATCTGATCGAAACGAGAGCCAAGCCATGTAAGACCATTCGACAAGCCCACGAACTTCCCAAGACGGTCTGTTCATGAGATCGAGGTTCCAGTTCTTGTAATACGCGACGATTTCTATTGACAAGGCGACGATGGAAATGACAAGGCAGGCTTTGATGAATCTGTACATTTGTTTTCCTCTGCTCTTGGGATCTTCTTCTTCGTTTATGTTCTTGGAGGAGAAAGCGATTCGCTTTTTGACAGAAGCGAAGAGCCATGAGAGGCAAGAGACGAGTCTGTGAGCTTTGAGGAGGAGGAACCATGAGAATTGTTTTGGGCTGATGGACTTTCGTTTGTTGTCAGGGAATGAGGATGGATCTGAGCCGTTGATCTCTAGTAAAGAGAAGTTGTCTGGCTTCTCCATTGTCACTGCCACTGAATTTGGAGCCATGAGACTGAGACTTTAAGAAGAGAAAGAAAGAAAAAAAACAGAGAAGGAAAAGAATAAATAAGAAGAAGTAGAAATGGAGACCCAGAGAGATTGGATGTTTGGTACTACGAAATGTTTGTCATTATAAAGATGAAACAGGGTAAGTAGAAAAAAAGGATTTTGGAGTAGTCACTGTTTCATTAAATTTTCCATAAAAACTGGATCGTTTGTTTTCACAGACAAAACAGTGATCGGATCAGAATCTGAGATACGCTTGCGCAGCTGTGTAACTGAAACTTGTGATTGAGTGAGAGAGAGAGAGAGAGGAGAGACGAGGATCATGTGATGAAGTGAACAACTGGTAATAAAGAGGAGAGAAGAAGACCAAGAGAGTCCTCCTTTCTTTGCATTTTCCTCTCTTTTTTTTATAGGAAATGTTTGATTTTTTATTTTTATTTTTGACGGCAGGTCGTATTACTTTTTTTTCTTTGTCTGAAAAGTCCAATTCTTATTGCTGGATCTTCTTTTTTAGGACAACATCTTATTTTTATTATTTCCAGCTTTCATAACTGATGATGCAATTTAACAATAGAACAATATATCATAATATACCATAAACTAACTTTTGTATCTGAAATATCACCCGAATCATTTATTTAATTTTTTATTAAGAAATATTTTTTTCTTATATTTGTAGAAAAAATTTAGAGATTTAGATTTAGAGATTTCAGAAAAAATTGTTGGGTTTTCTACATGTTTTTGGGTAAGTATTTTTCTACATTTTTAATTAAAAATAAGAAAATTTTTGTCAATATTTCTAGAAATAATATAATATAAAATTTATAAGTATTTTGTTTTTATATTTTTTAAAATATAGACCATAAAATAAAATCTTTTAAGTTTAAAAAATAAATAAATTATGAGTCATAAATCCTAAATTTTAATCATTAGAAATTCCTCTTAGACAGAATTCTTCCAGTTAATTACTTTCTGCTCAGTAATTTGATAATTACCACTGTGACCATTAGTTTATTGGGTCAATTTTAGGTTACCATTTAAAACCTAAAGGCTATTTGAAAAGCAAAGACACGTCTATTTATTAGTATTTTAAAGTTCAGATCTCTTTTTCCATAATTTCGAATATACTTATTTAGTTTTTTTGAGTAATTGGAAAAATGGTTTTTGAGTAATTGGAAAAATAGTTTTTGAGAATATGCAATCATAATGTTCACAAAAAAAAAAAAGAATATGCAATCATAAAACCGTGTGGATACATGCATATTAAGAAAAAACAATACGAATGTAAACGTAAGGAAAACAAGATGATTCCAAGAAAAGCCCAAAAAAATTGTATGATTAGTAAGGAATTGGAGGATGACAACTTGGTCCAGCGAAGACCAGATCAAACTTATTAAAATGGAAGTAGATCAACTTTTATAAATTACTTTTGATTCAAAGTACACTTATAGAGAACGGAGCTTATGTTGTCCCTTCACTGTCTTCCAACTTCTTTTAGACAAAATAATAAATTATAAATACTAATTATCCTGGTTAACAGTGTTAAAATGTATCGGCTTATTGTAGTCCATTGATTAGGATAGTGTTTTTTCCCTTAATTTTTATTGGGTGTTTCAGGAAAAAACTCATTTATTTACAGGCGTATAGCATGTTGTTTCAGGCTTTCAGCAATGCCAGTATTATTCTATTTGTATAGTTAATAAGTTACTTTTTATCACACAAAAAGAAGAGTAAACCGTTTCTCAAAGACAAAAATGTAAAGTTAAAGGCACTATTTTCAAGTATACTAAGAAAAAGAGAGTAGCCGTAACTGGTGAGAGAAAGCACATGGGAAGTTTCTATTTTGCGGGCATAAGTTTTTATAATATTATATTAGTATTCATATATCACAATACTGATTAAAGATATATCAAAAAAAACGGTGGATAAATATTGAATTTAACGAGTTTGACTTAGGATGAGAATATATTACTACTATGCAATACAGCTATACAAGTTACAAAACCCACGTGTTTACCACTTGTGTTTACATTCCACTTAATATTATTCTCTTTTGACATGCTTATGATGCTTATGTGATTCAATTAGCAGTTGGTCTAACGCGCGCATGAGCTGTAAATGGTAATACTTCATAGTCCTATTATTTTGACTATCTACCACAAATTTCATTTGGCAACATTTATAACATTGACTACAAGACTACACTAACATATATAGCATTACTGGCGATAGTCATTCACATCTGTTTTTGGCAAACAAATTTTATAAAGAATTTCATTTTCAATAGTTAAGAGTTTTCTTGCTGATGGGGATTCCTCCCACTTAGCATTTATTAGGTTTAATTGCGTGGCCAACAAACAATTTTTTAAATTGTATCTGTGTTATGTTATAGTCTATATTATACCGTAATACTTTAGAAAAACCCATATATAATATATACTAATATATGTCTCATTAATATAGGCACATGCTCTCTCCTCAGCACAGTCTCACTGAAGTAAGGTCTCCCACATGAGAAGGTATAGTTTTGTATCTTCTGTTCTCAATCATATATTCATTTTCGGTATATATATATCGCTTATTATAATTAATCAATATAAAATCAATAATGCACGACGCTTCTAAGATTTTTCAGATGCAATCGGTGGGGTTCTGTTTTAAAATTATTGAATTCTTAATTTCCATCGTAAAAAGAGAAAATATTATTTATATAATTTTTTTTTGAAATTTAATATTATTTATATTTGATTGGTCAATTTAATCAATCAGATTATTTTAACTGCTTCGAAGTCAAATGAGGGTCTTTTATCTGTTTGTTTTTCAAACATATATTTATATATTTGGAAAGTCTCAAACATCTAATGAGTAAATGATCTCTATCCCTGTACTCTCGGGTATTACCAGATCTCGATTTCTTGAATGACTCGTTAGTTTCGGTCCATTTTATTTTTAGTAAATGTTCGAAACTTCTTGATATCGATAAAGTTTTCGAACAAAGTAGTAAAATACAAAATCGAGTAACTTTAGAGCCAATATGACCCTTTTAGTATTAATTGATACTTATCAAGATTATACCCCACGCCAAATAAATCTGCAAATCTTGTAAAAAAAAAAGAAGAAGTAATCTTTTGTATGATATATTTTGCAGTTTCTCAAAAAACATTATAAATCAATTTTGATGAACGTTAAAATAGTCTCTTATGGATATAGAAACTCTTTTTTTCTTTCTTTGTGGGCGTTAACACCTTCTCTTGTGGTATTATTTGTCACGCTTAGAAAACAAAAACCAGCAAAAACAGCAATGACTAGTACATGTAAAAGAGCAATGTGGGTTTTTATTACTACTAATTTTGGACCCTAAAGGAACATATGGGTCACTGGGAATTCATGTGGCTGTATGTGAGTGTGTCCTAGCAACCAAGCAAATGCAAAATCAAGGAGATATTGAAGAGATAAGCCAAAGTGAACATGGGACATGTCTTCAACTCTTAAGCTAATGTTTTAAGTTTATGTGAATTTTCATTGGCATTGTCACATGTGAAATTGTACTATACACATGTGGTATGGCTTCTCTGGCCATGATTGTATAATAATGTATACATACATTAAAATAAAATAGATTTCGAATCATTTAATTGAGCTATTTTCTTTCTTTGATTATGATAATTGGGCCTGGGATTTCATAATAAAATCTCCAGGGTTCTCATAATCTAGCTACTATTACCTAAATATCATAATAATTGGTTTTGCATTTATGGTTAGATTTGAATATAATCATCTACATAATCAATGAAGGTACTTACGGTTACTAGAATGAAATTTTTTTTATATGTATATATATATTTGGTCTAACTTATTTCTTTTTCATACAGCATATATAAATAATAGAGGATTTTTTTGTTTTGAACACAAACTAAATAGAGGATATATCAAAAGAATTCCAAGATGTTTCTTGACATCATTTTCATGTTAGAAACAAATATCACAACACCAAACACAAATTGCGAACCTGGCACTGGCAGACTTTTTTGTAATTGCAACCATAAATTACAACCTGCTAAGTTGTTATATTGTTCCCAACGACATTGTCACATTAATATAACCACGTCCTAATCAAAATTCAGGACCTCCAAAGTTATTATGTCCAAATGGAAAAAGGTTTAATATTCAATTACAATAAAACAAGAGAATGTGAGGAATACAGTAGATGGTATATATGCAGAGTTTATGTCAGCTTCTTTTTATTATTGGTATAAAATGTTTGTAGCGCCCAACTAATTAGAGAATGGATAAATCTCTCAAAACAAATTCATCTCCGTTAAATTATTGCAATCAATAGCTGAATAGTTCAAATTAACTAGATTGTTGGAACACGTATATTTAAGTTCAGAAATAATTTGAATTAATTATGATCGTAAATCTTAAAAATGTTTGTGTGTCTCATCAGTCCATCCAAATTAAGAGTGGTTCAAGGTGGTGCATAAAATCAATAAATACTGTTGATGGGTCCTTCTCTGAGAATGAGCAGGAATGCCATGGATCCAGTATAATAAGAACAAAACATTCTCATAATTTCTATTCTTCTTTTTTTCCCCCAACTTCTTACGTTTAAAGAGTTCAAGGGAATCAACACGAAAATACAACAAGAGTAATGTCCACTTGGACTTGCAGTTTTGATGATCTCTTTGATGAACATAGTTTGAAAATAAAACTCCATCACGAGATTTCCTTCCTTTTTTATTTTTTTTATTTTATTATTACGACATTACCTAAAGGCTAGAGTTGTTTAAACGCTCAACTCTGGGAGAGAAGATGGAAGTTCTTGACGATCCAAAGTTGTAAGTCCAAACATTTAATTAGATTTGGTGAGTTTAAGCTAGTCATGTGTTTAACGAACCTGGTTCAAAATATAACTTTCTTCTTATTTATATGATATGCATGGGGTATACATCAACGAACAGTAGTGCAGTTAGAAAACACTGAATACTATTCGACCCGAAAAGCAAACATGATATGGATATGACATATTTAATAATAAACCTTTGCTGTATTATAGCCAAAAGAATTAAAAAAACGAAAAACAATAGTTTTGTTCTATACATATCTTTATATTTGTCAGATGAATTGTACTTACAAATTATTGAAGTTCCATGTCATCGGCTCTCTCATCTCGAGACTAGATAAATTGTATTTGTATATAATCATCTAAAAGCCTTTAGAACAAAACTATATTTTCGTTATTAAAAACCTAGCTACATGTTAAATAGGATTCTTTTTTTAATCTTTCATTTGTTTCAATCTACATGTTAAATATAATTTATTTTTATAGTAAATGTAAATTAGTTCCCAAACCGATTATCGTCAAAGTGAATATAAGCAGTACAAAAATGTTTCTAATAGAAAATAATTTTGTACAATGATGACTACCAGAAGGTCCAGAACAAGACCATTGACTACCGTAGTTTTCAGAACATGAGTTAACAATATAGTATATGTTTGAAGTATTTATTTTGGTAAGAAAAATATTTTCCATATCAAATTGAAAATATAGTTACAAAAATATACTTAACAACGTGGCCATATTGTTTTTCTTTTGTCTCTTTCATAAAACAGTTTTGGGGAATCGATCAACTAACGTTATCTGTTACCTCGGGGTTTGGCTCAGCCAACCCTTTGTCCAGGCCATGTCAGTTGAGAATCCACAGTATCCATCCTTTCCGTAGCTTCTCGCAATGGGCTTCTCAATCCAGAACAGTTGACAACGACTAGTTTCACTATGTGCCTTGGGTCATTTGTATAGAAATTTATAGAGCATTACATAAGACAATGCACACATACGAACTTATATAACAAGACTTGGGCTGGATCGAAATCAATCAATTGTTTTATAAGCCCAAACAAATAAAGAGTCATTATGAACAACGGGGTCCGTTTTGAAGGTTATATTAGATTTATTGGTTTAAGGCCCATGTAACCGAAGAAATTTCAATTTCAGAGAATGGAATAAAAAAATAAGATTACTGAAAACTGTTAATTACCGCTTTACCAGAAGTAACAAAGAGGGCCATTGGATCATTTTCCTAATTGTTCCACAATCAAGTGATTAATCTATATATATTTCACATAAAGAACAGTGTTTCAGTTTATTACACTTAACCTAAAAAATTTGAAAAAAAAGTTCTACTTTGATTAATGACGATCATTTTTTTGTTTGTCAATTGTACGTTACCATTCAAGGTATACCTTCTATTTTTATTTAACGTTCGAAAGGCAAAAGACACGTTTACGGTCTACTTATTATTATTTTTTTTTTATTGCGTAAGAGAGGGGTTGTGTATACTAGTATTTGAAAACGTAAGCAAAATAAGATGATTCGAAGAAAAGGCCAAAAATAAAATTTGATGATTGCTAAAAATTTGAAGCTGGATGACAACTTGGTCCAGCGAAGACTAGAACAAACTTATGTAAAATGCAATAAGGAACAGATTATCTACAATTAGAGAAGAGACACATGGAAGATATGCATCTTACATGGAAGTTTGGTTTGGAGCTCAATAATTTTTTCTTTAAACTCTGTTTTTATTTAACTCATCTTTTTAAAAAAAAAACGCTGCTGCTATGTAACCACGATTTTGTATTAATTTTAAATATTTTTACAAAAAAAATAAAATAAATAAATAAATAAATAAATTACAGTATTACCTTTTTATTCAAAGTACACTAATAGAGAACGGAGCTATGCCCTTCACTATTTGTCAACTTTCTTTAACACAATTTAATCGATACGATTGGTATATTCTGGTTCACACTGTACAAATTTTAGCATACAAATTTTATGAAGAATCTCCTTTTCTTTCCAATTTTATGACTTTTCTTGCTGATGGGGGATTCTTAACTATGGCTTTAATTTCTTAATTAATTGAGTGGCCAAATAAACAATTTGTTCAAATTGTATCTGTGTTATGCATGTTACATACTCCATATATTATATATGTATACTTATGTCATTAATAGAAACACATGCTCTAGAAAAGTCCAACTGAGTCAAATTAGTAAAAAAAAATGGAAAGCCAAAAATAAATCGTTAAAAAATGAATGGACGCACCACGCGGATTTTAATATAGAGTTTACATACAAAACACTATTTTTATCTTAGGTTTTTTATTCTTCCAATGAACGTCAGTTGACTCAAGCTACACAATTATCTTTTATCCTTGATTGGTCCATTATAAGAAAATGAACGTCGTTCGAATTTTCACTGGGCCTCATCATTCACTTGGTGATTAAATACATCATGATTTTCCTGGTATTGGTGAATTATATAGTAATGAGATTATACTTAAAATGTAGAATTTAATTTTGTATTTCTATTTTGATATCAAATGGCGGATGCCAATTTTTGTCACGATTTTGAAAAATTCAAGTTTTTCTTAACTTGAATATAGTAAATCATATGTTTTTTTTAATTGTATTTCATGCGTGTAACATTATGTTTTCTAAACTTTTGTTTGGGGTCAATTTAATAATTAATTAATTGTAAAAGGTTAAAAAGATTAATAAATAATTATAACTATTTCACTTAATTAATACGACGGTTGTCAATTGTGATAAACCGACCGGCAAAGGATTTGTTGTTTCAAAAAAGAAAATTGGGAAATGATTTAGTATATATTTGTTTTGAAAATTTAAAGTAGACTATTAAAGTTCAGAAATCGATAAGAGTCGATTTGTTCCTTTTGTTAAACTTAAAACTAAAAAGCCAAAAAAGGTGAAGAAAGATTATATAGTAGACGCGTTACAAATTAAATAAAGGATTTATACAAAAAGTGGCAACAAAATTTCTACAAAGAGGAAAAAAGAGATTACGCCGTGAAATGTGGTTCAATGTAAAAAAAATAACTCACCACATCACAATTCACATGCAAATACGCATCGTCGCACACCACGTGTCTCCATCTGACGGCTACCGTTACATCATCAACGAAAAGCAAACAAAAAAAAAACGAAAATTTCAAAACCAATAGTTCATAAATCGCCATTGTTAACCTTTCTCCTTCCTTTTGCTCTTCTTAAAATTTTCATTTTTACTGCAAAAGCTAAAGTTTAAGGAAACAGAATAAAAGGGAAAAAATCTTTCCCTGTGTGCGCGTGTTTATATATAAAAATAAATAGATATATATACACATATGCGAGGGTATGTTTCTTGGGATGATCGACATGCAACGATGAAATCATCATCGATTTTCCGGGAAAACTCAGAGAAAACAGAGAGATGGATAGTAACGAACAAGGGAAGATTATCGCCATTCCTCTTGTCTTCTCTTTGTATAACTCTCTTCTTCACCGGTTTCTTCGTCTATCATCAAAATCCTTTTAAATCCTTCTCCGGTCAAAATTTTCTCTCCCTTCAACCTCAAATCGGTAAGGTAAAACCAAAGAAAATATAAAATATTTCAAACAAAAATCTTGCACATATATGTATATGGTTTTGTTAGTTTTGTTTTCTCCACGAACTCATATTATGGGATTATGGAATATTTGTACCTTTAAAATTTACAAAAAGTATGTTTTTTAAGCTGAACTATTCCTTGTTTTTGCTGCTGTTTGAAACCTCTCAACTTTGTAAAGAATTCACCTTTTTTGTTCTTTTGATATTGTCGGAAAATTCTACTGATTTGTTTTTTATTCTTTGCTTTTGATGTTGTTGTGTTTTGGTTAGATCCTGAATGTGATTTGTTCAAGGGACAATGGGTTCCAGAGAAAAGAGGATCTCTCTACACCAACTCAAGCTGTTCTACGATTCCTGACTCGAAGAACTGCATAAAACATGGGAGATCAGACAGAGATTTCTTGTTTTGGAGGTGGAAACCCGATGGCTGCGATCTTCCGAGGTTTAATCCCAAGGCGTTTCTCAGTATGGTTCGAGGCAAGAAAATGAGCTTTATCGGTGATTCTGTGGCAAGGAACCATATGGAATCTCTTCTTTGCTTGTTGTCAATGGTTCGTGAAGTTGAATCTTTTTCTGAGGAAATATATGTTGCTTTGTTCACAAGAAATATTTTTTTTTACGAATATTAGCTTTTGCTTGTGCAGGAAGAAATTCCTAAGGATATCTACACTGATGGAGAAGACAGAAACAGGATTTGGTACTTTCCAAACCACGATTTCACTCTGTCGACCTCTTGGACCAAGTTTCTTGTGGAGGAACGAGAGAGGGTAGACGGTAACAAGACGGGAACTGGATTGTTTGATTTGGATATTGCCAAGATGGATGAAGGGTGGTCTAAGGGTCTGCCAAATACAGACATTGCTATTGTCTCTGCTGCTCATTGGTTCTTCAGACCAATTTTCATACATCGAGGAGATGAGACAATTGGTTGCATCTACTGTAACTTACCAAACATGACACAGCTTAGCCCGGACGAAGGGTTTAAGCTTGTTTACTCAGCTGTCTTTAAGCACATCGATGCGTGCGAGAAGTGCAAGGAAGATTTAGTGACTGTCCTGAGGACTATTTCACCAGCTCATTTCGAGAACGGGACTTGGGATACCGGAGGAGCGTGCAGCAGGACGAGTCCTTTTGGTGAAAACCAGATCGACCTGCAGAGCAACGAGATGAAGATCAGGACATCACAGATTGAACAGCTCAAAGGTGTAACGAAACGAGACCACAAGGCAAAGAAAAAGTTTGCGGTTTTGGATGTGACTAAGGTTATGCTGATGAGACCTGATGGGCATCCGAATGGTAACTGGGGAAACAAATGGATGAAAGGCTACAATGATTGCGTTCACTGGTGTTTGCCCGGACCAATTGATGCGTGGAACGAGTTTCTAATGGCGATAATTAGACAGTTAAGATGAGATCATTTGTGAATAAACACACAAAAGTAAAAAACAACATTCTTTTACCTTTCCTTATGAAATAAGTACATCACACATGTGATTTTTTTGCTGCGGCTTGTGGAATATCTAACGTTACACAGAGTTTACACAATACTCAATACAACACACATTACTTTCATTTACCTCATACATAGACTTACCCCGTTCTTCTGCAAAAGAGTAAATGACTCATGTATACACCGCCGTTGTAACCTGCAAGACATTAACAGAGAAATGCCTTCGAGCAAGTCCTATATTCGTGCAAACACAAATGAAGAATCTCCCAAACCAATAATATGACTTCAAATCGACCTTTAACACTAATCTGCAGAAACACTCAAAGCATCATTCTTTAACATATGGAGAAGTTCTGCAGAACAAGAAAGATCAATCCTTTACAAGTTGAAACAGACACATAACAGCAAAGTTCTTCAGCAACCATTTTAAAAGTACATAGCTTTTGTTCTGTTCCATCAACCACGATGATCATCAAGATCAACTCTTGAGAGTAGAAAATTGTCTCATCCAAGAAACCAAGCTGGAAACTTTTTGTGAATAGAGAACAGATACATAGCAACTCTCCAAACTATTCCTCAGAATTCAATAGTTAACATTCATATTTCTTTCTAAACCAGAGGAGGAGAATTACATAAACCAATAAGCTAAACATGAGGACAACAAATACAGCGAAAAAAAAGCATTAAAATTGAAAATCAAGACTCCAAATTGATGTTACCAAGAGCAAAAGAGAAGACTTCACGAACAGGAGAGAACTCAACAAGACCAATATCCATAGCGTAACCATTGACAGGAAGCTTCAAATCCCTCAAAACAGAGAAAGCCTCAGCCATACGAGACTTGGGAACATCAAGAGCAACAGGGCAGAAAGGAACCCACGAATCAGGACGATACTCCTCACCAATCTCAACGCCTTCTTTCTTGACCGCGTCGCAAAGCTGAACCTGAAGCTGAAGGAGAGAGAGAGAGGGGGTGGGCGAGAGGAAGAGGGCGTTGTTGTCGCTGGAGAAGCTCCCGATGGATGAGAAAGAGAGAGAGAGAGGCTCCTGCCTAGAAGCGAAGGACTTGATGATGGGTTCGAGCTTGGAGGAGTCGAGGAAAGCGGAGGAGAAGAGGGTTATGTGAGGGCGAGACTCGGTGTTGATCAGCTTGGTGCTGATTTGACGGCGAGCGAAGACGTTCCAAGCTTTCAAGACTTGGTTCTCGAGGGCTGGGTCGAAGTAGAGCTCGATCGCGTACCCTTCTGACATGTTGGATTGGAGGAAGAGAGATCTGAGAGTGAGAGTGGTGGAGAAGGTAAAGCTTTGACAGCGAGGAAACGAAGGGAAAGGGGAAAGCTTTTACGGTCTCGATCCAAAGATTAATTTCTCTCTTTGGGCAAGGAAGGAAGGTGGTGATGACTACGTGAAATTAATCACATTAATTCTTTTTTGATAATTATTTAATTAGAGATCTAAATCCCTAAACTAAATTATAATACAAATGTGGAAAATAATATTAACTAATAAATACACGACGACCATTTATTTTCTTCCGATTTACATGTTTTTGTTACATATATTTTAATTTGGTGGATAACAAAAATTAATCAAATATTCCTTTGGAAAGAAAAATAATCAAAATTTTCAATTGGTTTAACAAATGCAAAAATTGTTGGATGAAATTTGGATTTGTGATTTTGTTGATTGTGCATTTATAAAAACGAGTCGTAAATCGCTAAAACTGTTGCTAAGTATTGAATAAAAAAGGCTCTGATTGTTTATTTGGTTTTTAGTTTTTAATTTTTGGTTTTTAACTTTTACATTTTGGTTTTTAGATTTAGGGCTTGATTGTTTGCAGTTTTTAAAAGAGTTTTTGGTTTTTGTTTTTATCAAAAACCATTTTTTATCCATTCAAGATTTTTGAAAAAGAGATTTCCTAAAATTTAGGGAAACCAGATTTTGAAACAACTACCCCATTTTCAAATAAAAACCAAAATCCATGTTTTAATGGTTTTTTCATTTCTCTTTCTTAATTGTCGTTGTTTTCATTTTTTTACAAATATTGTAGATTTCTCTCTCTCTCCATCAAAATCAAAAACCAAAATTTTAAAAACCAAAAACCAAAAATCAAAAACTAAAATCTAAAAACCAAAAACTGAAAACTAGAATCTATGCAAACAATCAGGGCCTTTGGATTTTAAGTTTTTAGTTTTTGATTTTGTTTTAGATTTTTTTTTGAATGAAAACAAGAAAAACATGGATTTTGGATTCTACGTAGAAATGGGTAGTTTTGTTAAAATCTGGTTTCCCTAAATTATAGAGAATCTATATTTCACAAATCTTGATTGGATAATAAATTGGTTTTTGGAGAAACAAAAACCAAAAATCAATTCAAAATCTACAAACAATCAAGGCCATAACCGACATAACAATTAAGCAAATAATTTGTGGTCTTTTTCAATTATCCTATCCGCAATTTGTACGGAATGAAGAGGTGATAGACTGATAGTAGTATGTCTTCTTGTAGTGATGATCTTATCATATTGATTTTAGTCATACATTTGTTCTTGGTTTAGGAACCAAGAACAATGATGTGGTAATGTAAACAAGCATCTTTCTTGTTGAAAAAAAAACAAAAACAAAAGAAACGTCTCTCTTTTTCCTTT
Source organism: Sisymbrium altissimum (assembly GCA_900406495.1). Classification (NCBI taxonomy): domain Eukaryota; kingdom Viridiplantae; phylum Streptophyta; class Magnoliopsida; order Brassicales; family Brassicaceae; genus Sisymbrium; species Sisymbrium altissimum. The sequence continues at coordinate 146,114 of OVBI01000102.1, forward strand.
GTTTTCCGCGTCTCTTGCTTTATTCATAAGTCTTGGAGGGAGCTGAAAACAACAAAAGTTCGGAAGCAATTCTAGAGCCAATGACCAATGAAGGGGTCAATGTTTATTGCCTCGCACCTATGGATCAGGTCAAGCTCCCAAACTCTATAAAAACTCTCGAGAAAATAAAACACAACACTCAAAACTTACTTGAACAAAATACAACATAAACAACGACGATCGAGACAATAACTTCACACACTACGAATAAATCTAGAACACAACCAAGTTACACAACCAAACTCAAACACAACCAAGTTACACAACCAAACTCAAAAACAACATCATAAACATGGAAAACAAAAACATTTCACTCGATTCCAGTTTCAAAACACACAACGTACAAAACAAAGATACAATTTCATGCGTTTGTAGATATAAGTTTATTTAATTAACTGAAATGGCTCATGTCTGTTGTTGTTGTTGTGTGGAGTTGCAAGATTGTTGCTGAATGCTGATATTATTGAAAAGTTTTCAGTTGATCACGTCTTTCTTAGCTTATACACACGCTAAGCTCGACATAAACTCCACCTGAATCTTAACATGAAAACCAAAAAAAAAAAAAAGAACTCCACCTGAACTCAGAGCAAGAGAGTTTCAATCCACTTACTTCCAGTTCATAACAAATATTTAAGAAGTGAAAATGAATTCAACCTATTGAAAGGTTTTCATCAACAATCTTCTAATTATACAAACATATAGTTTATTCTCCTACTTGTTGCCAAATTTTCTTCAAACATTATATTTCGTCGTCTTTGTTGTTGATTAGAAGAGGAGCTTCCTCTGAAAGTGATAACAATTGAGTCTTCTCTTCTTTTGCTTTCCCCCACATCACAGTGTAAAACCCTATTGATATCAAAATTCCTCCGACTAAACTGCACCGTTAACCACAAAACCAGATATAATTAGATGCTTTTTCTATATAAGCAACTGTTTTCGAAATATTGATCCATAGACCATAGATATTACCTTCCGAGATAAAATGAATCGCCAAGAAAAGTCGCTCCCATGAGAACTGCTATTAATATCGATAGAGGCCTAAATATCGCTAAGTAAACAGGTCCTTTATAACGTACGGCCCACAAATGAATCGTGTAGTATCCTGGATTAAATATTCCCTGAAAAGAATTATTTATATTGAAATTGTTTACGTATAAAAAGTTAAAAACGCAAGAAAAGAATATATATATATATATATATATATATAGAGATTAACTTTCTAGAAATCAAAATTTTACGTACCCCGACTACTATACATAGCAATGTCATATCAAATCGAATGATCCATGTGCTCGGATTATTCTTTTGAGTTACGATTCCTCCGATCAACGATGTCAAGATTGAAGCAATTAGAAAATAGAAGAAAGAGACTGTGAATGGTACTGGATACTCATTCATTATGTGTGCCTGTCCAATACATATATTATGAAAATTATAAGTAACAAAAATTACTTTGATGTATATTATTATTTTTACCAGATATTTGGTTAACCTACTCCTTTTTTTCCGTCTTAACCTATTTGATAAAAATTTTGAATTCACTTTTAACTTTTTGTTGTTGAATTGTGACATCACTTTAAACTTCTAAGTTTTACCTTCTACAAGTAGCAATAAACATCAAATTTAATGAAAACTAGATTTTAGGATAAACAATATGTATCTATTTACTTAATAATTTTATATTATTATTAGAGTTTGGCTATTAGATTTCTGTAACGGTTTTTTTTTTCAAATTATTTTCTATAACTTTTGAAATTCAGACTTTCTTATATACGAGATTTATATATATACTGTGTGTGTGTGTGGGGGGCGGGGGGGGGGGGGT